>JAEANM010010131.1:0-15964 GCA_017656035.1 Myanophis thanlyinensis
GGGACACACCCCCACCCACCCCCCCACACCACCTTCACCCGCTCGGGCTTTCTAGCCCCGCCTGAGCTCTTCTGGTAGGCTCTGCCAATCCCCCGAGGCAAAGCGCTCTCGCGTCTCAGTCCAACCATCTGTTTCTCTTTACCCTTGTTGTTGTTTGTTCTTGTTGTCTTGTCTGAAGCTTGGAGTTTTGCAGGGGCTCGGATGAGGCGGAGGGGAGAGCGGGACTCTCTTGGTCAACCCGCCGGCAGGCGAACGGCTTTCTTTAATGGCGCAATCTTGCGCCAAGCCGCTCGGAAATAAAAGTGCGGAGAAACGTATTAAGCGGTTGATGTGGGGGGGGAGGGGGAGAGAGAAGTGGGTCGATGGGTTATTTTAAAACAGTTTTTGTTTGTCCGTGTAATTTAAGACACTGTTAAACCGAGATTTACAAACAACGCATTTTAGTTGCTTAACCGCTCAAAGGCAAGCAAGAAAGGCGCGTAGTCTTGGCTGTAAAATTCCGGTCCAAATTTAAAAAAAAATAAAAAGTAAACCTAGCGGCCGGCAGTATTTTTGCAGCTGTACTTCAGGGACAGTCCGGCTGACTCTTTACTCACAAAACAAATGTTGGGCGTTTCCATGAGATTTACATTCAAGTAAGCCTGTACAATTGTGGGCTGTATATTTTGCGCTTGGCAGGAGCTCTTTTTTTCAAACTGGAGAGGCTGTAGGTGCGCACCCCTGCGTGAGCGTCCTACCTGACAGATGGATTTAGTTACTTGCCGTATCTATTTACATTTATAGCTGCCTTTCCTTTAAAATGTGCTGAAACGACTGATTAGGATGCAGTTCTTTTGGTTTCGGAAAAATGTATTAGGCTAGGAACCAAAATCTGTTTATTAGGCAAAGGAACTTACTCAGAGGAATCAATGCCGTGACTTTAGCCAGACTTACTCCTAGATAAGTGACAGAAGTAACATTCCATTATAAACTGTACGTACCCCTCCTCCATTTCTTTCAAAGTAAAATAGAAAGTTTCGAAGGAATTGCGCACAAAGCGGGAGAGAAAGGGAGGGAGGAAACCATGTTATAATTCAGTTTAGCATATTTAGAATTCAATTATTCACACAGTTAAAAAAAGTAGTTTAGGACATGGTGTGAAATCATCCATTGTTTTTAAAAAGAACATCACTGGATATATTTTTTTCAAAGTTGAGGTGGTCCAGCGGTAACTCTCGTCTTTTTTGAATACGGCAAAATCGCAGGCAAAAACAAATTAGGAAACCCCCCCCCCCCCATCATAAAGTTTAATGAAACAACAGATAGGTTGCCCGTGGATCCGAACCACGTTTCTATGGGTGAGACTGCCCCCTTAAATGGAAGATAGATGAGGGCGATAGGCTTCGTTTTTCCGGGGTGTGAACCGGCCTGGCTCTGCAGATTCCACTTCTCCGGGGAAAAGGAGAGCGAGGAGAGGAGGAAAAGGGGACGGAGAACCGAGAGGCCAGAGTTCAAGTCCACCCTTACTGTATGACCTTGGGCAGTCAGTCTCTCGCGAACCAGTCGATCTGATCAGATTGTTGGGAGGGTTGTTAAAATGAAGGGAGATTCCTCCTGAAAGAAAAGCCATATATAAATCTAATTTTAAAAATCTAATTTATCAACTTCTTTCCCGAGTGATCCCTGCGCTAAAAATAAAAAGCGGTTCTGTCAAAAAAACAAACATACCAGAAGCCTGCCTCTTGTCATTTTAAACAGGAAGGCCAGCAATCTGCAACGGAGGGTTCATGGCAGCAAACTTTCTCCCTGCACTTTCCCTCTTTCTCGGGTACCTTCCGCTAACCGCCTCCCGTCCTGCGCTGACCGCTTTCAGACCGGTTTATCAAGTGCGAATGCAAAGCCATAGTCTCCGTTATATGCAATTGGACCGCCTGCAGTATATGGCAAAAAAAAGGTCAAGGTGGGAATCGCGACTGTTACGACCAACACAACCTCGGGTCGCATTTTTTGATAGTTCAACCACATTGTGGTTGGCCTCCAACTTATTCTTTTGACACATCCTAGTTTAACGGACCTTAGCTCCAGAGTTCAACCTCTTGCCATAGACCAGTGTTTCTCAGCCTTGGCGACTTTAAGAAATTTAGACTTCAACTCCCAGAATTCCCCAGCCAGCTTTGCTCCCCAGCTTTGAATTCTGGGAGTTGAAGTCCAAACATCTTAAAGTCGCCAAGGTTGAGAAATACTGCCGTAGATGAAGTTGGAGGCCAATTTACTAGGGCTCCTTCTATTGTTATGCAATGTAAGAGATCAATGGATCTCTATATTTCACGAATTAAGGGTCAGGAATAGAATTATTTCTGAAACAAAAATCAGTGTCCGTCTTCCCCGATCAAGTGATATCCCGATGACTGCCATTCCCATCTGATAGGAAAGGGGAGTAGTTCGACCAGCCATATAGCATTGGGCAGGGGAAGACCAGTGGTATAAGCGGGAAACCCAACCCAGTTTACAGGATAAAAGATATCCAGTTGATCTCTGTTTACTCGGGCGGGGGGCTGGAGGGTGAGAAGCGGTTTAAAATTTTAAATAAATAAATAAATAAATAAACTTGAGTGATAAAGGGTCACTTAGGGCTTGGTCCGAAATGAGTGGAACTCAGGCTGTCTAGAAACATCTGGATCGGAAGAGAGCGGAACGGGTGCCCGAAGACGAAGTCTGGAGTTCCTCCCAGCAGCATGGGCATGATTGCCACCAGAGGCAGCGATTCTGCTTCTTGCTCCGGGCTGCTCATAATTTCAGTCCCCCTGATTTCAAGAGTCCCATCTGGGTCCATCTAAAGAGGGAACCCAAGAGACCAGGGCCAAAACTGATCTAATTGCATATTGGATTTCTTGTGAGCTAGTTAATGTCTAGGAATATCAACCGTTGCCTCCAGGAATGTAACAGATACTAGCAGCGAATCCGCATCTGCTGTTTTTGATAGCCGCAAAATCCGCCCGTCACTCCCGGGGAAACCGGGCGAGCACGTGCCGGTGGACCAGAAGCTCCTTTGGAAGCCGTGCTGCCCTGCCCGCTTTAGGTGTAGCCGTAGAAGCTGGATAAGCGAAAGGTTCCTGCGCCCTCTTCTCTCGATAGCTGTGACATTCATTGGTTCTCAGTGGGGGAGGCTGGGCCGGGCTTTAATCAACTGAATGAGAAGCCTCTGTCTGGCCCTCGTTTTTCCTCTCCCTACTCCTCGACTCGGCTTTTCTTTCCATTTGCTCGCCCTCCTGGAAGAGAAGGCAGCCAAGATCAGTAGGACCCCATCGATCACCTCTTGCTCTGTTCCCAGCTAGGTTTTCAGGGAGACACTCCAAGGGCAAGGCAATCAAGGGCGCCCCTTTAAACTGGAGACTACCGCGTTGTTGGGCGGCTAGGAGGCCAGACGAGGACAAGAATTTACCTGTGCCTCTTCTGGAAAGGAGAAAGGCCACTTTCTGCTCGCTGGCTGGGCCAGCAATTTGATTTGGCTGTTTTTCTCACTCTACCTTCCTCCCGGCACCCACTTCTCCATAATAAGCCCGGGGGCAGCGCTTGCACCTCCCACGGACAAATGCTTAGGAGGCTGAATTAGAATTTGGTCTCTCGGGTCAGACTAAGCCGGCTTCAAGTTCCATCCCGGAAAAAAACATCTGATGCACTAAAGCTTTCTTGTTTATTCAATATACTGTACACTGTGTCAAGGCACATACTGTGAGCGTTGGATTAAGGAGCCTTGGACTAAGGAAACTCTCAATTCACCTCTGATGTTTCTTCAGAAGCAAACCCATGAGCTTACTCCCAGACAAAGGCTCATTTCATTAGAGAATGTACCCCAGGGGAAATTAATTCATTTTGAGACACACAAGGCTGAGATTCTAGTCCACGTGAATTTAGTGGGGAAAGGATAACAAGGGCACTTCCAGTGATTCTTCAGACGAATGGAAAGATGCAGATGTCCCGTTGGCTTTTACTGGGTAGGATGAGAGACCCTCAATGGACTCGGAAGTCAATCTCACTGTCCTGGTATCCTTTCAGACAAAACCAATGAAATATTGCAGAAGTGGGAAACGATGATCCCTTTATGACTTGTGGACTTCAACTCTCAGCATTCCTGAGCCAACTATGTTGAAGTCCACAAGTCATAAAGGGGCCGTCGTTCCCAACCTCTGAAATATCGGATCATTAAAACTCAGGGAAGTCTGAGACCCGGAAACCATCGTCAGTTGTCCATAAAAAGATTAATAAAGGTCATTGAAGCAAACAGCTGTATTCTCAGGCATCACTAGGATATTCATCCCTGATGGCGCCAAAGAAGGCCAGCATAAAATGCGCTGTTCCCCTTGCCAAAATCCCTATCCAGCCTTTATTGCATCTGTTCTGGCTCACGGCCAGGGACGCCCTAAATTGTGAATTAAACCTCTCATTACAAGCAAACCGACTAAGTATTTTCTCTGGGCTTTGCTACCCCCGTCTGCAGAATATTCCAAGGGGGGGGTGTAATTTATCAGTGGAGAAGAGTGGTGACATGAAGACTTCCCTGGGACTTCTTTTGGCTGAGTTGTCTGCTGCTCCTTCTCTGGTAAGCAACTCCAGAGTTTGAATGTGGTACCATAAAGCAACGTACAAGGCGGAAAGAGCGTCAGAAAGGACAGAGGCAAATTTTTCTCAGTCGAATGAAATAACTCAGCTGGAGAAGGTGGATGCGGTCCCTTCCTATGGGGTGGGGAAAACTGGTTGAACGGTAATCTTCGAGCCTTCCTTGGCAAATAAGAACCCAAAGTTTCAGCACCTCTTTTTTTGTTGTTAGATAGAGCTACGAAGAAAAGCGTGAATTTTCTAAATTCTAAATAAACCTTAGAAGTTCCATTAAAGGGGAATAGTACGTCTTTTCCCCCAAAATACAGTACAATTGTGGCCCTCTGTTCTGCTCTTTGCTCCTTTATCTTGATGACATCGTAGAAAGACGTTAAAAATGGAATCCGGGAGCAAAGAATACAGAACGAATTTAAGAAGCAAAAAGCCCGGAGCCAGGCTGATGAGCAAGAGGAAAAGGTGAGCCCGCGTTTCTCAACAAGCCCGAAACACTCCTCCGATCACAAGTCACCTGATTTCACCGTCAAGGAATGCATGGTAAGCATGACATGATGGACTTGAATCATCTTCAAGCTGTGGCATGAAGGGAAAGACTGCTCTGAACCCCATAATTTCTTGACGATCGAGCCTGCAGTTGAGATGACGACACCATTGTGTGACCAAGGCTCCGCAGCTTGACTGCAGCGATGCAAAGGAAACTCCTTGTTGCTTGTCCATCACACTCCCTTGAAATCAGTTGGGGGTGGGAGTTGTGTCACCCTTTCTGCTGGATCTGGCTCCAGTTCGAAAAACACACCACAGTTATTCCTCTCATGCAACTTGTGGCCAAGTCAAATCGATTGTATAGGATCACAACCTCAAAGCTAGTCGCCACATGTCCTTCTCCTCCTATGGCTAAGGAGGGAAGACTTGGTTCCCTGGGGATTACTGGAAGGTGGCAAACTCTTCCGGATGTGCAAAACTGAGTAGCACTACTCCCAGGTAAGGCTACTCAGTATTGTAATCTAGCCAATGTAACCCAGTTTTAACGCGGTTAGCCAAATCCTGGCAGTTAACAGGACCAAAGGAGAACAGAGGTCCACGTATTCAGTCTATCCATTAAATGGCCACACAGAAGAGCCTGCACCAATACACTGAAGGGGGAAGGGGAGCCAACTTCTCCTGCCGCAACCCTCCCTGCCTCTGGGGCCCGACCCCGTTTCAAATCCCCGCTCCATAAGGATACCTAGCACACTGTTTCTTTCTTTCAGGCCAAGTTTTTTAGCATAATTGAGTTAGTCACAACATTATCTGAAAATCTCACCCCGCGCACTTCTCAGGTTCTCTTTAAACGAGTTCCCCAGCCAGACATGTAAAACTGGGTAGGATTCTTCCCGCACAATCCCTCCTCCCCCGTCCCCACTCCGCCGAGGTTTTACCGAAGGTGGCAGTGGGTATTTAGCCGCGCCAAGGGAACTGTCTCCGAACTGGAACTCAAGGAGATCGAGACAGATCGAGGCGTTTTGTGAACAACAGATCATCCGGAAAGTGATCTCCCCACTATCACCACCACTGGATTTGAATACTGCTTAAAAATTTAAGAAAAATAGTTTTGAAACTACTCCCCTTCTTTATTTGAAAAGGTACGGGCTGTCTGGCCTGGATTCCTTTCCTTTATTATTTTTCTTATACTTAAAAAATGGGGGGAAGGGGTTGGCTTTGTTAAGGATTTGCAATCCTTTAAAATCCTTGGAATTCCAGGGGTTTTGTGCCAATATTATTGATCTGTAAGAGACATGGCACTAGGAATTATAGCGCAACTGGTTATATTGGCTAGTGAGAAACAGCTGTTCAATTTCGAAAATAAAAATCACTCCTCCGCTGTGCCTAGATCTGTGTAGTCCTAGAATTTGCAACATGGTCAACCCTGGTAATAATCTTGAGAGTCAACATCTTTGCTATTGAGTACATTAGTTTAACCGTTGCTATAAAAATTGTTTTAACTGTTAAACTTTAGCAGGATCCAAAACAAAAGGTGCCTTTAATTCCTACAGGTTCAATACACAAAGCAAGAGATCCAAGGATTCTGCTAGACTAATTTCTGAAAATTCTTCCCTGATCAGGTCAGGGAAATTGCTGAGTTATTCTCTCTCTCTCTCCTCTCTCCCTCTCCTTCCCTCTCTGTCCCTTTCCCCCTCTCTTCTTCAGCACAAGATTTTCGGAAGAGTACACATGCCCATTCTTCATTTTATCTTCTCAGCCACCCTTTGAGGTAGGTTGTACCCAAGAACTCTAAAAGTCACAACGGTACTGGTGCACCACTAAAATTACATGATTGAGCAAGCATCTATCTGCCCTTTCCTCCAATGGCTGTTCTAGCGCTGCTAATAAGACGAGGTCTACCAGCATGGGAATGTTATCACACATCTAAGACTTGTAACTATTAGCCATATGGATTTGAAAAAGAAGTTACCAGTGTTGGTGGTTTTAAAGGATAACGTGGAATTACTGTTCTCAAAAGAAGAGTTTTGATGATTAGAGGTTATCCTGATGCTCTTTCATTTGAGAGACAAAAATATCAGTTTTATTCTTCCAAAAGCAAATCAAGAACAAAAACAATGTAGAGATGTTTTGGTTACATCCAGCCTGGAATCCTGTTAGTAATTTATAATCCCCAAACTGCTCCCAGGGATATCGGTAGACCCAATCCGGTGTACAACCCGGTTTAGCAGAGGCCACTCTGAACTTTTAAGTGAAAATAACGTAAAACCTGGTAGGAGCCAAGCGGTTTCTCTGTGGTAGGGAACTCAGCTTGCAAGTGTATGCAACACTGCCTTGATTTCCCTAAAGGAAAGGTTGAATAAAAACAACCACATTCTTTGAGACAAATTTAAAAATCGGATGATTTACTGCCCGTTGAATTTATTTAAAAGTTTACTGATTGTTACTGTGTAGGTTAAAGCCCAGAGATTCAAATGCCAATTTTTAGGATTTCCTTTTTGGATGCAATTGGTCAAATGCCGAATAATTCCTATAACGCACCTGCTATTCAGGAGTATCTACTGAATAATCTGAGCCGTGTGGAAATTTTATCTTCCCCCCCCCCCCACACACACACACGCACATCCTTTTCGGTTTACTTCTTTCAGAAATAAGTCCTCTTGTCTTGAATATCTATGAATCGTTTAGCACGCCCAAATGCAAAGAAAGTGGAGTATTGGTGCTGCAAAGCTCCAGGCGGCCACAAGGAGGAAGCAAAGAGCAATCTTCACCAGCAGTGGTGGCCTGAAATTTGACAATTCAGATGAGGTAGACCTTGGGGGCAGACTAGCTACTTGGAGTTCATGTATTTGTGTTCATCAGTGCTTTCCCCTGAAATGGCTATTTTTCATTTGGACTAATGGGAAGGAGACCCAAAAGCCCCACACTTTGAAAGAGGGCTGCGGATCGCCATTCCATCTGAGAAGCCTCTTATTCATCTCTTCCCCACCCGGCCCCCTTCAGATGAAAATCCACTCCCGGGATTGCTGGGGAGAGGAGCTTGACGGAAAGGTCCTAATAGGGAGAGGGGCCCGGACATTGACTGGTGACCATAATTGGATTTCTGGCTCGAGTAGCCGAACAGAATTGAAAACGCGAAGGTGAAAAATGTTAATAAACTTTGCTCTGTCAACACCATCCTCTGACTGATCCCAGTCCAGCTGAGTCCCGTCTCGCTTTGCTTCCTCCGAAGGCGAAGTCAACGCCGGCTCCATCTGTATATTCAAAAGGAATGGATCGGTCCCAAGGATTTGGGACCTACGCTCTTTTCCCGAACCTTCTGACTTTTTCCAAGTCCCCCCCCCCGAAATATTCTGCATCTCTCCAAAGACGGGTGGGGTGGGGGTGGGTGGGGTCGGTAAGCTTTGCGCGATCAACGGGGTCGGTAATCCGCTTCTGCTTGAATCAATGTACAGGATTTGATGAGACGTTTTTCCTCGAGTTAAAAAGCGGCGAATAAATTTCTGTCAGGCTCGAGAGGACCAAGGAGTCCAAGCCGATTTTCCCATAACACTGGGGGGGGGGGAGGAGAGGGCTTTTGCCATGGCGATGCAGAAGCAGAGGGTATCTTCAATCATTCCCCAAGAGAGAGGGTGACGTCTGCCGGCTAAGGAGAACAGCTGCTGTTCTCTTATCGACCCCGCCCCTTCCCAATTCCGACCCCCCTCTCCTCCCCTTCTCTGGTTTTCGGATCGGAGCAAGTGAATTCAAGTTGCGTCCAAGAAACCCTTAAGAACAGAAACAGGACGGGGGGAGATTGCCGCTCTGCATCTCTGCTCCTTTCCAGTTTAGAAAAGACCTGCCGCGTGTTGTTCCGGGACACTCTGGAGTCTGTGGCGTTTCAATTCTAAGGGGAATGTAGATGGATATTGTGCTTCCAAGTGTTTGGAGGGCTTCGTTCATACATTCACTATGCACTTCTTGCAAACCCGTCGAGGACACGAGTTGCTGTTGTCTTTATATAACCAAGGGTGGAAAATGGGGTTGCGAGCGAAGGGCTTGTCAGCGGCCATCTAAAAATTCATTTCAGGGATGACATTGGAACGTAGAGCTCTAGAATGACATTGATGTCTAATGCAATCTAATGGCAACTCGCTGTCCCACCAAATTCAGCCTAAGTGTTTGTAATGCTGTTTCCGCTAACTAACACAACACCTTTAGCAGCATCCAAGTTATATTTTTGTTTTGTTGAGGTTTGGAGCCTTAAAACTAAAGAGCTTCCCCGTTTGTTCGGTTTCCTTTGTCTGCCTTTTATTGTTCCTGGACATCGATTTAGTAATTTTGGATTAATCGGACTCCACAGCCTAATTAATTTCAGAGACTCGGTCTCGGTCTCTACGGCAGCTCTTCTCAGAGAGTAAGCTCCGCTGATTTCAAAAAGCAAGAGCCGTTTCCTTATCTTCTGTCTGCTTGATGGGATTTAGGTACTGCAGGCAACAGTTAAGACGGTCCCCTCTCCCCTGCCCTAAAACGGCCCTCGCATAATGGGGGATAAATCTTACTGGTTTCCATCTTCTGTGCAGTGCAGTCTGGAGGTGCAGCCGAGATGGAAGTCGGCGGGAAAAGCTTCGTCTGGATAACGCTTCTAGTTCCTTCGTACCTGTTTGCTGCGCTCACCCGCCGATTTGGAAATGGTTAATTAGAGATGTAACCCCTTGGGATCGATAGCCCCTTCCCTGGTTCCCAAAGCCAAGTTTCGGCAAGGAAAATGGAAGTAACAACTCCATTAAAAACTACCTCCAGAAGCCGGAGAAATAAACGCGGACGATATGGCGCATCAAACAGTGAAGTTCTTACAACAACCCAAAGGGTGGAGGACGACCCTCGCGGGAACCGAGGAGTTTCCCGCGACTTTTCAGAGTGTTAGAAAAAGTATTTCCAACAAGATCTAAACTTTTTTCTTAAGCAAAAAAAGTTTGTACCGAATCTTGACTTTGGGGCGAGAGGGTCGTTCTTGATACAAATGGAGCTATCACCGAAGCCTTTTGCTCTTCAAATCAAAGTTCCGTTCAATTATCACACAAACCCTGGAGCGGCCTTTAGACCCCGCGTCCTGGGCTGTTTTCACGGTTCCATTCGGGTCCCTAGGCGATTACCACGGGACATAGCTGAGCTTGCTAGTCTATCCACTCCTGCCCATTTGTCCGAGTTCTGGAGGTTTCAGCGCGCCTTCGGGCTCCCGTCTGGCTATCCCCAGAGATCCATGAAAGCAGCTGCGACACCCTCCCCGTCGCTCAGGCAGGGAAAATCTTCTCGGTTTTCTTCCTTGCCCCTCCGTCGATGGCTGGGAAAGGCAATAGGACTAAGGAGCTGACCTAAACTCCCCGGGGGCTTAGCGTGAGTTCTTCGCCTGTTACCTTGCGCCAGCAACCCCAAAATTTGGGGCTTAGTATTTAACAAAAGTTCCGCTGTGCCTAGACAGAATGCTTTTTCCCCATTCCATTTATTATAACCGGGTACGATCGGGGAGTAAGGTTTGGGGGACCAATCCGTTGGTCAGGTCGGAGTCCGGGAACATTTTCGGCGACTAAACTCTAGATCAACCTTCGCAAGCTGTCAATTAAGGTAGTAAGTTCTATCGGAAAAGAAAGGTCGGTCCCAGTGATCAACTGTGGACTGTATTTTTTCAGGACTTAAGGCAGAAATAGCCAAGGGACAAGAAGCGACCAATGGAAAAGCTTTGGGGGTGGGGGGTAGCAACGTTTATTGAGACTGGGAACACCGGCAGGTTGCGATCCCCAATTATCCTGCCAGAACTGAATTCACCCACTTGTTCCTCCAAATTGCCTTTGACACTCATTTACAGATGTCTTTTCTTCTTTTGACCTCCTTCTATCAATGTCACACCACTTTCTATTTAGAAGGAATGGGTAAAATTAAAAGAGGTGGAAAAATAAAACTAGGAAGAGGAAAAGCGCCCCGGTATCTCTATTTCTATGGCAATGAAACGATCCCTCGATTATAGCGGGTTAGTGGATGGATAGGTGGGCATTCTCTGCTGAATGGGTGGACTGTGTTTCCCGCTATTCTTGCTTGCAACTCAGGTGTGTGGTTTTTTAAACAATGACGGGGGGGGGGAGAGAGAGAGATAAAAAGAGTGTTCTTTGTCAAGAAAACTTGAGAGAAGTTTCTAACGAAATAACGAGGCACCGTATTTTCTGCATGGTTACTTAAAGTACCACTGAATTTAGTGGATTTACTTCTGGGCAATTGTGTCTAAGGGTAGTTAAGCAGCAATCCTAACCTTACCTTTTTGGAAACGTTTTTTTACAACTTATCTTTGGATCAATCAGTGCATTTAAATAAATGAAATACACTTTGATACAAAGCCCACTTTGTTTTTACAGACCCAGCCCGCTGCAGTTTTCAAGGAATAGAGTTGATCTGTTTATCTGCAAACAATGCTTTAATATCTCTGTTTCTTTTCATTTCAGGGTTGCAACTGAGTTTGAAAGCAGAATAATTTTAAAAAGCTGGGGCTGGCAAGCAGAAAGGTTACAGCTTGAAATGATAAGATTCAACTTAGTGACTCTCCAAATTGTCTTGAAATAGGCAGCCTAAATTGTAAACAAAGGAAAAAGTACATTGTTTGAAAAATACTGTGGTTTCGCTTTTTTAAAAAGTGAAGGGACTACCTATGTATGCAAATAAAAGTTCATTTTATAAGTAAGAAATTCTTCGTTTCCACCGGAGCTTCCACCAAAATCTTCAGCAAGTCTGAGTTGCTCCCAGGCTTCCTACAATTCCCCCACCCCATCCCAAGTTGGGAGTTCTGAAATCGTGAAAAGCCCTCACACTAGGGACCTCTTGCCGGCTGGTGAAGGGGGGGTTACTGCTGTTGTTCTAGCGCCCCCGCTGTCAATCTGCAACCAGCCCAGGTTAGATGTGGAGGAACCCTTTCCCTCTTTCTGTGTTTTACAGTGTCAATCACAGCGCATATTGCTTTCCCCTCCCCCACATCCTTCGTTTTCCCCCCCCCCCCGCTCCCCAACTACCATTTAGTAACATCCCAGCTCTGAGAGTCCGCCTCTGAGTGACTCGCAGCAATCTGTCAACTGAGCCGGGGAGCCACCTCACAACAGATCCGGTTACTTTTGATTGACAGCGTCACCATGGCAAATAATTTGATTAAAACTATTGTCTTCTCCTTGGCAGTCCCCGAGTCAGATAACTGGACCAATCACTGCGCGGCTAATCACTTTTTCATGCCAGTTTAGAACAACATTTGGAAGGAGAGAGGCAAGGAAGAGCAAAAAGAAAGGAGGGGGAGGGCGGGGGGAAGGAAAGAAGAGAAGAATCTGCAACGAAAAGAAAAGAGAAAGGGAAGAGAGCAGAGGAGGAGGAGGAGAAAAAGAAGGAAAGGGGAAGCGGGGTTTAAAG
Organism: Myanophis thanlyinensis; assembly: GCA_017656035.1. Classification (NCBI taxonomy): domain Eukaryota; kingdom Metazoa; phylum Chordata; class Lepidosauria; order Squamata; family Homalopsidae; genus Myanophis; species Myanophis thanlyinensis. The sequence goes on from JAEANM010010131.1 coordinate 12,493, forward strand.
GACTTGATTCCATGTAAGCGATCCTATGGCAGAAAGGGGGGGAAGAGAGAGAGGGAGCGCGCGCGCGAGCGAAAGAGGAACTTGCGAGCCCGGCCAGGGGGTGGGGAGAGTGAAAGTTCTCCTCTTGCAAGTGCCGCTGCGCTCACACAATAGAGGCGCAAAGTTTGACGGTCGGAACTCGGGGACTTACAAACAAACCCGGAGCCCAAAGGTCGGGCGTCGGCGCGGGCGCTGCGTGGGAGCCTCCCTCGCGCGCGAAGCTTCTCCGGCTCCATGGGCTCCCCGGCCGGGACAGGGACAGCCGCGCTGACCTAGCCCCCGGCCTTTCCTTTGGAAGTCAGCCGTTCGGGCGCGCTGCGGTTGGCTGCTCCCTCGCGGAGCCCTTTCCTCATTGGCGCCTAGCGTCGCTGGCTCCCGCGGCCCCCCGACCGCCTCCCCCCTCCCACCCCAGGCGGTGTCTGCGGGGCGCTGGGTCCGGACGGGTGCCCCCTTTCGGCCAGGGTAGATGCGATAAGAGGGCCGGCGGCGACGGCAGGAGGGCCTTCCCGGGCGCGCCACCATGTCCATGCTGCCCACTTTTGGCTTCACCCAGGAGCAAGTGGCTTGCGTGTGCGAGGTGCTCCAGCAAGGGGGTAACATCGAGAGGCTGGGCCGGTTCCTCTGGTCGCTGCCGGCTTGCGAGCACCTTCACAAGAACGAGAGCGTCCTGAAGGCCAAGGCGGTGGTGGCTTTCCACCGAGGCAACTTCCGCGAGCTCTACAAGATCCTGGAGAGCCACCAGTTCTCGGCGCACAACCACCCCAAGCTGCAGCAGCTGTGGCTCAAGGCGCACTACATCGAGGCCGAGAAGCTGCGGGGGCGACCCCTAGGGGCAGTCGGCAAGTACCGGGTCCGCCGCAAGTTCCCCTTGCCCCGCTCGATCTGGGATGGCGAGGAGACCAGCTACTGCTTCAAAGAGAAGAGCCGGAGCGTCCTGCGGGAATGGTACGCCCATAACCCTTATCCGTCCCCCAGGGAGAAGCGGGAACTGGCCGAGGCCACCGGGCTCACCACCACCCAAGTCAGCAACTGGTTCAAAAACCGGAGGCAACGGGACCGGGCGGCGGAGGCCAAAGAAAGGTACGAGTAAGTAGAGCCGTCTTCCCTTCCGCTTCTCTGCAGGAAAAGCTCTGTTTCGGGGACAGTCGGGAAGGCTTAGCAGCTCGTTCCTAGCCGAAGTGCGCTGCGCTGGCCCGGCGGTAAGCTCTCTTTCCTTCCGAGCTAACCCTCGAGGGCTCGGGGCTGCGATTTAGAAAAGGACACCCGCAGCCTGGAAACAGTACAAAGAAAGAGAAACGCAGGGCTTCACTGTGAAACTTTTTTTCTTTCCTTTTTTTTTTAAGGTTTGGAAAAGTTGGCGGGGGGGGGGAATGCCTAAGGGGAATCGGTTACCGCAGGGACCAGTTTGTTTTATTCGAGAGCAAAATCGGGTTGTGGCCAAGATAAATATCTCTGATTCGATTTGGATTTCAAGCCACGTCTTCGGAAAACTGGTCTAGTAGATATGGAAGTTAAGTTTTCAATGAACGGGAGTGGAGTATTAGAAAGAACTTCCTTGAAGGAAAGCCAACTGGCATTGCTCCTTTTATCTGTGTTTCTAATTTCCTAGTCTAACACCACAAAAGACAAGAACACAAAAGGCAACAACTGTCTAATTTGCCAGTTAAGACTGTCTTTGCCAGCTCAGAAGTAAAACCCATACAGATCAATGGACCTGCCTTGCGCTATGGGTCTATAAAGAATGTAACCTTTCTTTCATTTTAATTATAACAGCGGGCTTAGCAAGAGGGAAAACAATGTCCCAAAATCTATAATAGAGAAACAAATGGATCACCATCAGCCAAGATGTCACAAGCGTTAATTTGTATGAAAAACCCTTATTTGACCAATTGTCAATACAATAAGCAAAAAAAATACGTGTTTTTAATATCTTTGGATCTGTATCTAAATATTATGAAGGCTGCTTTTAAAATGAGGCAAAGAGGCCTCTAGCTCTGGATGGAATGCTGTATTCTTCACAGAAGTGCTTGTGAGTGTGGGCCGTATCACTTATACATTTTAATCCGGAGTGATGATCACAACTGAATAGTGTCTAGGGCTCACTCCTAAATCTTCAGCTGGCTTTTTTCCGTGACAAATTGCCTTGAGATTTTCTTAGATGTCAGTTTTGTGAGGTGTATATTTGAATAAGTGGTCTCTGGACTTTGTTTTTATCTAACTCCATTCTTTAAAAACACACCCGCTTGCATACTTTTTTGTTTTTGAAAATAAATCCCAGGAGTTTCAGTACTATTTAGAGTTGGACTATATAGGTGCTTATCTATCCGGATGCAAGTTCCTTTCATTTCATGAAGACTTGCTTCGGTGTCAATAGGAAGGTTGGTGGAGCTTCTAGACATTAGATCAAGTGATAATAGTCAAGAGTCCCCAAACTTCCCTACTATCAACACAAACAAGTTCCATTCATTTCTAAGAAACAGTACAAGTATTCAGTATTATAGGAAAACTATGTTACCCCCCCTTCCTGCATGGCTTTTTTTCTATTTCTTTTCCTTTTTGGTGAACTTACCCTTCTTATGACAAAGCAACAGCCTGGGATTTTCCCACTGACAGGAACCCTGCCTGGGCTAATTGCTTTTAAGATTTTAAGACTGCAGGCAGAATCACTGGTGGTTAGCCCCTTCTGGCCTTCCTTCTGAGTCCTTTGGTTTACTTTCAGTGTGCACCTAGATAGTCCCAGACCTAAATTATCTTCTGGGAGATGATTTTGTCCAAAATCGTCCCTTGAGGCTTGGTTCATTAGATATATTTTCTTCCAAGATCTAATGCCTGGGAGTCTGAGATTCTGCCAGAAAGAGAGAAAGACACCCCAGCCCACCCCCACTCCAAGACATCATAAGGTGCCACATCTCCGGAAGGAAGCAAGAAGAACCCCTCTCCATAATAATTGCAGAATGAGGAGAGTTTTATGTTGAAAAAAATTGGAGAGGAAAAAAAAAATAACTTAGCTACACTTGAATTAAGGAACGGTTGTATTAAGGAAGTCTGAATTATTCCAAACATCCAGCGAGTCAAACAGAAGAATTCCAGGCAAAGTGGCTTGCTATTCTGCAGGTTTGGAAGCCTCTTCCATGTGTACCCACACATGCCCTGGATGCCCTTATTGGAAAGTGTGGCCTGATGAGACCGATTTCTCTGAAGTTTGTTTTGGCCTATGTTTCAGAAATAGTTTATTTAATCTTGATTAGACTGTTAAAGTGAGAGCTGTATCAGAAAGTCAGGTAAGGAAAGTTTCCAGTGTTGAGCTATCTCATTTTGGGGGAGCAGCCCCTACTTCTTTGAATCTTGTAGTACTTGCAGCTGTTTTCCAGGGATTGCAGTGAGGACTACTGTTTTGGTAAAAGTCTGAAAATCTCTCTCTCTCTGTGTGTGT
>JAEANM010010132.1:0-15964 GCA_017656035.1 Myanophis thanlyinensis
ACTCAAGGCAGTTTACAGAATATAAAACCACATTTAAAACAATAAAACTAACAAAAAGAAACAAATAAATTAATATAACACTATATAACAAAATCACCCCCCATCTCCCATCCCCTGCCCCAGCAACAGCAGATCACACAAGTCATTTAATGGGTTCCATCCTGCTCTGGATTCCCCAGGCCCACTGTTACAGTCTTCAGCACCGGAAGAGTATTAGAGTGGGGGCCGTTCTAATCTCTGGGGGAATGAAATTCCAGAGAGAGGGAGCCACCACAGAGAAGGCCCTTCTTCTGGGTCCCACCAGGTGTATCTCCCTTGGGGATGGAACCCGCAGCATTCTGCCTCCTCGCTCTGATGGGTCAGGTAGATGTGACCAGCAAGAGATGGTCCCTCAGATAACCTAGTTCCAAGCCATGAAGGGCTTTAAAGGTGACAACCAGCACCTTGAATTGTACCTGGAAGCAAATCAGCAACCAATGAAGCTCCCGCAGGAGAGGTAATACAGGGTGAGGTACACACCAGGATCTGCACAGAACCATGTGGGCTGCTGCATTTTGCACCAACTGGAGTTTCCAGATGCTCTTTATGCTCTGGCTTTGGCTTATTTCAACTAACTAATCTTAGGTTTGCTTAAACATTGATTTGTAACTATATGAATATGTTGTTGATTTGTATGATTTATTTGGTTACATAATCTATTTTCTTTTTGTATGGTAAATTACATTAATTCTTTCAGAAGAAAAAATAATCCATAATATGTACAAATGAATAAATACCTTAGAAAGGATGGAGTTTTAATAGATGGTTAATAAATATAGTCGGTATATAAATGCATAAATGGAAACCATCTAAATCTAATTAAAAATGTTGCAACCTGATGCGTAGAACTGTATCTGCATATTTCCGCACTATGCAAATAAGTGGACATAAACATATGACCCATCATTGGTACAAACCTCTCATATTCTACTACAAATAAACATGAGAGCATATATATTCCATTATAGTTTAACTAAATATAAAACCATTGATTAAATGGATGCAAAATCAAATGCTTTACAAAATAGAAATGTCAACTTGCTATATTCCCTTGACACTATTTGTTAATTTTTTTCCTCAACTACTACATTCTGCAAAAGTTTAAAGAGAGTATTGCAGGTCCTTTAAGAAGAGTAACAACAATTCAAACACCTTCCTTTCATATTTTATGTTTTTTTCACCTCTCATTCTATTTAAAGATGGGTCATTTTGTAAAGAACCAGTAGTCTCATGGTTTATGTTTGCAAGTTCAATGCCATCTTTTCTTCTTGAGGTTCCTTCAAATCAACCCATAATTATATTGAAATATGGTACTAACTATCTGGATACAGACCTGTCAATCATAGAGTTATGCCAGCAGCTTTAGCCAAAACATGATAGTGATTTATTATTACCGTTTAACTATAGTTTAATATAAATTCATCTTTTATAGACAGGACACATTTGTGTTAGGCTAAATAGGCGTGTAACCCTCAAAAATAGATGGGATTCTACTAGCCAGTTCCACTGAGTTACTGGATAAACCCTTGATGGTTAAGAGTACCACAGAATAAGAGGGCAGCAGTAGATGTAAATACATAGTAAATATACTATGTCTGTGATGGCAAACCTATGGCATGGGTGCCACAGGTGGCACGCAGAGCCATCTTACTGGGCACACAAGGTGTCAGCCAACTTACTTGCAGCTGAGCATGCACATGCGATTGCGCATGCACACATGAGCGATTGCAGATACCCAGCTGGTCTTCGGGCCTCTGTTGTGCATGTGCGCAAGAAATCCAGCTGGTCTTTGGAGCTCTCCTGCACATGCACATGTGATTGCTCATGTGTGTGTGAGTGCCTGCATGCAGTTGCACATGCAGTGCATGTGAAGGAGTTGCATGCAAGTGTGGATGGCACACTCAAAGCGCGCTCTTTTCAGCACTCGGTAAGTACCACTGTACTATGTTATAGATGTCCTTATTGTGATTGCTTCCTCAAATTTTGGAGAATCACCTGTGGGAAGGTCATACCACTGATCTCAGACAGAACTCTGGAGACTTCAAAAAAGAGAGGAGATTTGGGATACTGAAGAATACCAATCACTGCTTTGTACAGCCTATTTTGCTTTCAAGATAATGCAGAAGACTTTCTGTGAAATTTCCATAAATAAGAATTTCTAGTAAAATTTCAGAGCTGTCATTTATTTTCATTGCGAAGATATTCAGCCATTAGTTATATAACTTAAATAAGGAATGTACTTTCTTGAGGAGAAAGGGAGACAATTTTTCCCCTTCTGTTCTTATATTCAAGTCATTTATATAACAATAAAGTTGGGCAAAGAGCAGTCTGAATTGGCCCTGTTTTATTGTAATCTAAGGTGAGCTAAGAAGAACATGCCATTTTATGCTAATGTATCCTCTTCTATAATAACATCACAACTAAAATGAGATAATTTGATACAGCAAAAGAAATTTCTTAAAGGATTTCTAAGTTTGGTTAATACTTATTCTGCAGAATAAAGGTTATTATTTTTCCTTTTTAATATTGAAGAGAGCTCAAAATGATACTTTGCAAATGACAACTGAAAGGAGAAGAAAAGATACATTAAACATTCAGCAGTCTGAATATGCTGGCTCAGTACATTATAACAAGCCAAAATGAGCACATGGAGTATTTGAAATTCAAGTCCAAGATTTATTATAAAATTAAACTTACACATTGCACTCATGTTCATTAGAATGATGTGACAATTTTTTTTAAACCACTTCAATTGCAAATTTAGGCTGGATAACTTAATACTGGCTACCAGGCACTTTCTCTCCATAATTATAATTAAGGTGTTTTTGAAAGAGCTAAGTTTTTTTGTGCAATATTTATTTATTTATTTATTTGGATTTATAAACCGTCCCTCTCCCAAGAAGGGACTCGGGGCGGTGTACAACCATCTAAAAGGAAACAATGAATAAATAACAATGAAAATCAATTAAAAGAATTAAATTGAGTGGATAATTAAAATATGAAAAATTATAAAATTTAAAATTTAAAACCTGTTTAAAACCCCAAAATAATTAATGCTAGGCCAGACTGGCCTGTTGGAACAGATAGGTTTTTAATGTGCACCGGAAGGTCCGCAAGTCTGTGATGGTCCAGATCTCCGGGGGCAATTTGTTCCAAAGGGAGGGGGCCCCACAGAGAAGGCTCGAACCCTTGGGGCTGCTAGATGACAATGTCCAGGCAATGGAACCCCAAGGAGGCCTGTCCTGTGGGAACGCACTGGCAGGAGGCTGATGGTGGCAACAGGTGGTCCCGTAAATACCTGGGTCCCAAGCCATGGAGCGCTTTAAAGGTAAGAACCAACACCTTGAATCACACCTGGAAGGCCACAGGGAGCCAGTGCAGGTCACGCAGGAGAGGTGTAATATGGGAGCTCCGAGGAGCCCCCAAAATCACCCGCGTGGCCACACTCTGCACCAACTGCAGCTGGATGCTCTTCAAGGGGAGCCCCATGGGGACAAGTCTGTCGGGACAAGTCTGTCGGGATAAAGTTATCATACATTGGACAATGTCATTTACAGTATTTCTTTCCAAAAGAAGGAAAAAATTGTTGAGATTTGTAGCCTTGAACTATTTAACAATTTCACTAACAAATGGAAATTCACCTGTGTGTCCTTGTTTTGCTGCTGCTACTGTAGTGAGCCAATTGTAAGCAATAATGTACTGTATTGTGACTTCAGCTTTCTTTTTTATAGTGTTTATTTCACTGCACCATTCACAAAAGGGTCAATACTCTTTCTATTGTGAGTCTCCAGAATCCAACATTTGCTTCCATAAATATCACAGGGAAAACTATAGTCTCAATCTATGACCAGAATTGAGCCCAAAATTTCCATTGCTAACAAGACAGTTGTTAAGTGAGTTGCCTCCCATTTTATAATCTTTTTTGCCACAGTGAATCACTGCCGTTGTTAAATGTAGTAGGTGGTCATTAAGCAAATTCTGCTTCCCCCGTTGATTTTGCTTGTTGGAAGGAAGCCAGCTGGGAAGGTTACAAATGGTGATCACATAATCCTGGGACAATATAACTGTCATAAGTATATGCCAGTTGTCGAGAGCCCAAATTTTGATCACATGACCATGGGGATGCAGCAATGGTCATAAGTGTGAAAACTGGTCAGAAGTCACTTTTTTCAGTGCTGCTGTAACTTTGATCATTAAACGAATGGTTGTAAGTCAAAGATTTACAAGGACTTCCTGCGTTGCCTGCACAGTTCTGTTCTTTGTAGGCATAGGAACATCATGATCTCTGAACATCTTTTCCACAGCCTTCATTAAAGCTCTACAACAGGGGTGTCAAACTCAAGGCCCAGGGCCAGATCCTACCCATGGGATACTTAGATACTTAGTAGGGCCACCCTGGAAACAGGAAAAGACCGGCCCATGGTGCCTCTGCCAGCAAAAACAGAGTTCAGGAGCCTATTTTCTCTGGCAGAGCACTCGGGCCACCACAGGACCCCGAACATGAGTGACATCGAGCTGGTCATGCCCTCTGGCCATGCCCCCTGGCCCTCCCGAGGTCAATATGACCCTGAAGCAACACTGAATGAAATCGAGTTTGACACCCCTGCTCTACAAAGTGTGACTCTGTGACATATTTCTACTGGATCCTTTACTATTGATAGCCAACCCTAAATAGCAAAAGCTATCTACTACTTAAGGCTGGTTGCTATGCCAGTTGTCATTAATTTTGTTTTCTTTATATTTAGTTTTTTTCCTTGTGCTCCTTGATTTTCATTAGTAGAATTTGCAGATCATTTGAATTTTCATGTATAAAAATAGCACTGTCAGTATAATGTGGATATTATGGATATTATTGATATTTCATCCCACAATTTTAAACTTCACTCATCATTTTCCAATCCAGCATATTGATTGAATAAATTAGAAGAGTACACTTTACAACTTTGTGTTTCTCCTTTGCTGACTGGAGTATGCTCTGTGGTTTCCTGTGTTTAGGTTTCCCATGATCTATTGAACAATTTTATTTTATATTTATTTACTCCCCAAGTTATGTCTACTAAGCAAATAAAATCACAATCACAAATTTCCTGGATCACCAAACTAATAAATTTTGTAAGAAGCTGCATAGCAGGAAGAACAATTTTTAAAAAGCTGACCAAAGAATTAAGGATATAGAAACCCAAAATGATATAGCTTTTTTTTCTTACAGCATGACCAAAGGGAGTTGCAATCCCAACTTCTTTTCTTTCGTGTGTTAGTTGTATCACACTGAATAATGTGAAAAGGGGATGCATCTAGGGAAATGGGAAACTCTGGAGAAGAGATGTTAAGAATTACCTGTTATTATGCCCATTTTCTATAATTAGTACTTTTATACTAAAGGAATTCTGAGTCTCCTTGGAAAGTGTCCAATACAATGATAAAAATTTGGACCACTGTACTTACAATACTCTGTTTCTCTGCTGTTATACTAGAATACAACTTTTGCTTCTTTTGATTTAACAGGTTTAATGAACTCACAAATCTAAATTCCAGAAGTATTTTAAAGAAACACTCTATGACAAAGACAATTGTATCCTGGTTTATGGCTCCAAAATAGCCACTTGGTTTTGTTTTAGAAACTATGAAGAGTAGAATAGTTCCATTTCTAATGAGAAGAAAATATACATTTTAGCTATTAATGACAGAGAGCGACAAGGAATGTACAGGAAAAATGTGTGGTTGTGGAATTGAATAATGTTCCATGGAGTTTAAATTAATTATCTGATTATCCATTTAGGAATCCAGATTATCAAGGAGAGATCCAATCTAGAACTAAGGAGAAAATTTGTGAGAGTGAGAACAATAAATCAGTGGAATGGTTTGCCTCCAGAAGCTGTGAATGCTCCATGATGGAGGTTTTGAAAAAGAGATTGAAAGAGATTGCCATTTGTCTGGAATGGAATAGGGTCTCCTGCTTCAGCAAGGGGTTGGACTAGAAGACCTCCAAGGTCTCTTCCAACTCTTGTTCTGTATTCACTGTATATATTCAGACCAACATAAGGACTGATGCTTATTCTCTCTCCTCTTTCCAAATTATAAAATCATAGACGTGGAGAAGTGGAAGGGATCGCAAGGATCATCTAATTAATTTACAAAAAATATGCAATTAAGCTGGCTGCCGTAGGGTGTCTTTAAAAACCTACATAAATGAAGAACCCACAATCTCTTGAAGCAGACTGTTCTATTGGTGTGCAGCTCTTATCATTAGGTTTTTCCTTACATTTTACTGGAATTTAAATAGCTGCAGCTCATACCCTACTTCTGGTCTTAGTTTTCTCTGGCCTGGAACATAATCCTTGCCTATCTTCTATGGAAATTCCAATATATATCTAGATATAGTTTTCATGTCTCCTCCTAGTCTTCTTTTCTCCAAACCAAACATCCCAAGTTCTTTCAGTCTGTGTTCAGGAGGCATCTCAAGTCTCTATCCCCTTTGTTGCCTTCCTCTGAATCCTCTCTAACATGGTGTAGTAAATCCATTTTTTCACTGTATCCAAGAAAGATTTATGCTTCTTTATTATGGGAAATCATAGATATAGATTTCTAAAACCTTTAAAACTATAATTTTACTAAATGGTTTCAGATGCCTTTGCTCTAACAAAAGATTTCAATTATTGCACAGAATGATAATGTAATAATGAAAAAATAGCTGAAAGGTTACATTGCTAACACATTCTACTACACACATTTAAATGTGTCCCTCGTACTACTCAGCTAATGATTATACTTGTACTACAGAAAAAATAATCTTCCGTATTTCTTTCCTAATGCATCTGCTGTCATGTAAACTGCTCATTTTATCATATTCTGATATTATGTCTAAAATATGAAGATTAGAGTTGTAGGCATAAAATCCTGATATTAATACAAATTAATGGAAAATGCACTACTGAAGCAACTAGTAGTAACAAACTGATAATTATTAGAGGTCTATGAATGAAATACGGATTATATTTGTTTATTATATTTCATAAGGCTTTAAAAACTTGGCTGTTAACCCTGAAGCTGACCTGACTGAAGCAGTGGTGGGCTGCAACTGGTTTAACAACTGGTTTGGTGAGTGTGCGCAAAGTACGTGCCAACTGCACTGCTGCGCAGTTTCAAGACTGCAGCAATTCAGCTTACCAGAGGCAGACCCGGTTAGTAGGAAGGCTGCAGAGGCAGGGAAAACAGCTGTGCCACGTGATTCAGTGAGCAAGAAATAAAAAAAGGGAGATAGAGGACAGGATAGGGCAGGTGCGGGTGCGGGTGAGCAGAGCCAACTGATTGTCGCAACTACCGGTTCAATAGAACCAGTGTGACCAGGCAGCAGCCCACTGGACCAAAGCCATTTTTGACTGCTTCAGTGTTGCCACACTGGAGTTGAGAGATAGGGAGGGGGGATTTGAGATAGAGGGGATTCTGTAGCCAAAACAAAATATTTTCTCTTGGGAGCCAAGGACATTTTCACACCTGGTCAGAGGAAGATAAAAGTGATGCTACCAAGCTGCTAGTCAGCACTGTGACTAGACCGTGTAACTGATTGTTGTGAGAAAATAGAAAAACTTTTACTTTTAATTAGATGAAAAACGTGAGAGACTTCAGAGTCGGTTTTCACCAGGTATGTCAAATGATAGTTCCAATAACTTTGAGGGATCTATCTGCCTTGGAGTTTTGCTTGCTCTGGATTTATTACTTGCAACCCTGACATTTGCTATATACTCAGGGCTGGAGCTCAGAATGTGTTAAGAGCCCTAATATCTTGGCTTTAATATTAGTTGATTAATCATCATGGCTGCTGTTTGTATTTATTTATTTATTTTGTAATGTTATTTTAATGTTTTTAATTGTTTTATAATTATAGAATTGTAAGCCACCCAGAGTCATCTGGTTGAGTTGTACGACTATAGAAATAGAATAAATAAATATCAATAGGTTATAAATTAAGCAAAGTAAAGCACTTTAAGAGAGCCAGTTTGATGTAGTGGTTAAGGCATCATGCTAGAAATGAGATGACCGTATGTTCTAGTCTTTTTTTCCTGGGCTTAAAACCAGGTAGGTAACCTTCTACCAGTCACTTTTTCTCAGTCTAGAAAGCAGGCAATGGCAAATCACTTCTGAAGAACCTTAGCAGGAAAACTGCAGGGACTCATCCAGGTAGTCTCCAAGAATCAGACACAACTGAATGGAAGTGGGGAAAAAAGCACTTTAAACTCTCTTTTATTTCGCTAGAGGGTGGTACAGTGTTCAGGCAAATCGGTGGTCCAGGTTTGAGACCCAAGTGCCAGCAATTAGAAAGCATGCAAAGGTGAGTAGATAAATAGGAACCACTTCAGTGGGAAGGTAACAGCACTCTGTGATATCAGACTGGCCACATGACCATGGAAATCTCTCCTGACACTGGCTGAATGGCTTTGAAATGGAGATTAGCAACAACTAATGAAGTAAAATTCCATAGAGACTCCTTTATTTCATTAGCACATAGGTGAAGTTTTTGATTGAAAATAAAGAGGAAGTGGCTTTCTGTAAAAATACTCAACAGAAGAAAGAAATTGGAAATTGAAATTCTGGCAAATTCCCAGATGGGATGGATGTTTTGCTAGAGCAGTAAAATAACTGTCTCAGCAGCTATCCAGTCATATCTGTATCTGGAAAATATAGCAATTAGGGCTGAGCTCAGTAGTTTAAAAGAATCTCCCATTGAAAACTATAAAAGGAAGACTTTGGGCAGACATAAGGGGAGTTGATCTGTCCCTACACTAGAGGATCTCTACTGTAAGATGGTCCAAAGAAGGTGTAAAAAAAAATGAGAAGGAACATAAAACAAAACCCAGAGACAAAAAAACTGAAAGAGCAATTCAAATAGATAAAAGGTGAATAAGATACTGTTCAGTCAACATTATTTTTCTATCTAGAACAGACTAATTGGGGTAGAATCTCTCTTTCTTACTCCGTATCCCCACTGTAATTTTCTTGATCCTTTCCTGCCCATTTATTACAAAAGATAAAAAATGTTGGGTAGATTTAGTACAGTACTTGAATAGGAGACCATCAGGAAATTTCTTGTACTAGACTGGGAAATAAAATCTTCCCTCATGTGTTCATAATGGCGGACTGTTTTACCCAAAGAAATATACAAATCGTGTTCAGAATAAGTAGTTTTAGTCCCTATAGGATCAAGCTGTGGTGGTGCATGGTTAAAATGTAGTATTTTAGGCTACCTCAGTGCTCACTTCACTAGTTTGATTCTGAGCTGTTCAAGATTGACTCAGCCTTCCAGCCTTCCGAGGTGGGTAAAATGAAGACCCAGATTGTTGGGGGCAATATGCTGACTCTGTAAACCGCTTAGAGAGGGCTGTAAAGCACTGTGAAGCAGTATATAAGTCTATGTGCTATTGCTATGGTAAAAAAAATACAAATTCAGTCACATGAATAACGCATTTCTCCATAATAAGTCTAGAGATTACTATAATAATGCATTTCTAGTAAGTTTTAGATCTTATTATAGTTGAATACTGTAATTGTGTTATTTTTTTTTCTGACATTTCATTCCATGTAGCAAAAGAAGCATATTAGTTCCATTAAAACTGTATTATAGAAAGAGTCTGCTATTTCAGGTTTTGGCTTAAATTGCTGACAATTTTGTGCCAGTGTTCCCTGATTCTAAGAATGCTGTGAAAATGTGGACAGAGGATTCAGCATAAAGAAATGGGGTTATATATATAGAACATATAGTGTTACAGTGTTTCAATAATAGCAAGAAAAATAAAATGAAATGTTCATTAATTGCTGGGACATAGGCATTGCTCCTTCTCTGCTGTATTCTCCTCCCCCCAAAAACCTAGGCTGCATTAATTAATCAAGCAATCAGTCAAAAGCTCTTTATATAAAAACACCATTATAATGTAACTATTTTGTCAACTGGTTTCATTTTATTAATGTGAAGATTACAATGCATGGCTAGGAACATAGGAAGCTATCTTATGCTAATTTAAACTAATTTCCAGTCTAGATCAATAGTATATACTAAAACCATTCAGAGCTTTGGAAAAACTATGAATTCAATGTGCAGGAATGGGTATGAAGCAGTTCTTTTTGAATAATTAAATTATTTCATGGAAGCTGTAGGTCTGCAGATGTGTCTTAGGCTGAATTCTCTGCTTTTCTTCTCTCTCAGAAGAGGAATCCCCCAGGAGAGCATGATGTTAGTGCCAAAAATAGAATACAGAGTTCAAGGATAAATATTCTGCAGACATGCAGTACGTGGTCCCAGAATCTGTCAGCTGAAATGATACCTCAGTACGCCAGAGGTTAACCGAGCTTTTAACTCCTGCTGACGTCATTCAAAGTCTTTTTGTTCCTATCAGGGTAGCCCTGACAGCCATTAGGCAGAATAAAAAGAGCTTCTTCAGGCAGAAAATGTAGAAATGTCTTTAATACCATCATTGCCCTCAGCTTTGGGAAATGGCCTTGTGTTGTCAGTGATGAAGTAAAGCTGCTCTTCACCAACATATCCATTTGATTATTAAAACTGGTATGTCATCTGTGCATTATACAGCATCCCACTGTCACATCTAGTTTGGCTCTTAGAAGTTTGCACAATGGCACGGCAATGAAGGAGAAATATTGGTGAATCTCATTACTAGTTCTGTCACGAATAATATAGGCTATGTACTCCTGACAAGTCATGCAGCACTATTCAATGCCACAATTACATTCAAGCACGATGTCTGGTTTCCCTGGTACTGTACAAAAGTGGAGTCGTTCTAGTGTCCAGAAAATTGTAGTCTTGAAGAAAAAAACATAGAGCATCCAACAAATCAGTAAGAACTATTGCTCTGGAAATGATTCTGCCAGTCATAAGAAGCTATTCATGTGATATTTTGAAGTCTCTGCACAGAAACAACTCATCACAACTCTTAATCAGTTATGAAAATGAAGAAAGTTTGTTATTCACCGTGTGTCATTAGCTTGTAAATGCTTTCGCATTTCTTTGTACTAAATTCTTTAGCAGGAATGGATGAATCAGTAGCATGGATTGATGCATACGCTCGGAGAGCAAGGGACGTCATGATACTGTTCAGCTATGTCTTAGGAACAGATAATTGGATACATAAATTAAAATGTTAGAATTGCCTTATTCTGAGGTAAGCTTTCTATTCCATCAAATTGTGATGGGCAGAATATTTTTAGGATGCCAGGGAAGAGTGGATTACATATCATGTAATATATACCCTGCCATAGTTGTTTGCAGTGGTGGGCAGGATATAGTAGATGACAAATTAACTATCATGGCCTTACAATACAAGTTCTGTTGTTATATAGATGTGGTGACATTGTACAAACATGTGCAAGGGAGGATGCTTTCATCGCAACACATTGATGCTTGTTTTGTCATTCTGAGGTGTGTGAAAAAGAACAAAAAAAAAGATCAAGAGTACAAATCTAAGAAACAACTCAATGCCTCTTTAAAGGTTAACTAAATGAAGGCTACCAGATTTGGGTGGTGGGAATCAAAGGAGCTACTAAATGGCAAGAAAGAATTTGGAACTTTGTTGTTGTTGTTGCTGTTGCCATCTGGTGTTTGTCCAGATTTTTACCTCTCCAGAGCTGATAGTTCTAAATGAAATAGTAGAGAGCTAGATTGGTGTAGTGATTAAGGCATTGGATCAGAAACCTGGTGACCTGGAGTTCTAGTCCCTTCTTAGGCACAAAGCCAATTGGATAACCTTGGGCCAGTCACTTTCTCTCACCCGTAGGAAGCAGATAACAGCAAACCACATCCAAAAACTTTGCCAAGAAAACTGCAGGCACCAGATGTCTACACTGACTTGAAGGCATAAAAGAACCCCCACTCCGAGATAGTAGTTGGAACTAGATAATAAAATGTGCACTTTTTTTAAAAAAAGAGAGGGAGTACTTAATTGGCATATGTTCAAATTTTATTTCTTGTTTATAGTAATCATATTCCATTATAGAGAGACAGTATCTCAAGGAGAACTTCTAAGATACCTTATATAGCACACATTATTATGAAAAAAGCCTGTTTAACTATAGTCTTTTCCATGTTGATATGCTCAGATACCACTCCCATCACTTCATCCCACTCTACAATAATAAAAATTACATGGTTGCATTTATAATACCTACCTTTAAAGGCAAGCCCCATGTTGGGAATAGCTATTTTGAAGTACTTGTTATGAAGCTTTACCTTTTTTAAAAAAAATCTCAAATAAATCAGCCAAGTCTGTCTTTAAAGAAAAAAACTGGCACAGAAATCTTACAATAATACTAATTTAACTTGCTAAGCAAAAATTATCAGGAAAATGGCATGATGAAAGCTTTGTAGCATTCTTTTGTGCAGTGCAGCCACAGTTTTCATGAGTGGCAGTTAATGTAAATGCTTAGCTACATATTACTGACAGTGTTAATGAAATGTACATACATTCTGGATTGTGCATATGGTGTAACTCAGTAAGAGAGTTTGAGTTGGGCTAATTGAGCAGCCTATTAATGTTAGAATAAACAATTTAGTTTATGTTGGATACCACTTAAAGAAGCATCAATGAGGCAGATTATAGATCAGGAAAACAGGATTCATGTTGAGCATTATTTCTTGATGTGTTTTTCTGGGAAACTGTTTTTGGAAGTGTTCCAAACAACATAATATTTACTCCAATAAAAGTGGAATTGTGTCGCCATATTAAAACCAGTTATAATTCTCAAAAGTGTTTTCCAAATTCTCTACACTAAAATTTTATTTTATTTTATTTGGCAACCAAAATAGCTCAGTTGAACTAGATTCATGCTGAAAGATCTGGATTTTTGCAACAGTGACTCATGCCCTTATCGTAGGGCAGTGCCTAATGCGCTGTGCTTTACTTGGGGCTGTCATGAAGACCACTTGGAAACTAAAGTTGGTTCAGTATTTCATCTGCCCGGTTCCTGGCCAATGATACTGCTACAGTTACATCACATCGCTTTTGTAGATGTTGCACCAATTTCTAGTAGGTTGAACAGAATAACAAAGCTGGAAAGGACCTTGGAGGTCTTCTAGTCCAACCCCCTGCTCAAGCAAGAAACCCTATACCATTTCAGACAAATGGTTGTCCAATCTTTTCTTTAAAACCTCCAGGGTTGGAACACCCACAACTTCTGGAGGCAAGTTATTCCATTGATGAACTATTCTAATGGTCAATAAAATTTTCCTTAGTTCTAGGTTGCTTCTCTTCCTGATTAATTTCCATCCATTGCTTCTAGTCCTCCCTTCAGGTGCTTTGAAGAATAGGTTGGCCCCCTCTTCTTTGTAGCAGCTCCTTAGATATTGGGATACTGCTACAGTGGTGGAATTCAATTTTTTTTACTACCGGTTCTATGGGCGTGGCTTAGTGGGTCATGTGACTGGTGGGCAGTTTCTGTAAGCAGGGCAATAAAGATTAGGCTGGAAACAACACCAGAATGTTTTTTTTCCTCCTTCCTTACAGGATTAACCCTGTAAAGTAGAAAAAAACAAAAGGAGATTTCTTCTAATAAATGGTTCTTCGAACTGCTTAGAAAATTTACAACCGGTTCTAGTGAACCTACTAGAACCTGCTGAATTTCAACTCTGTACTCTATCATGTCACTCCTAGTCCTTCTTTTCATTAAAGTTTCTGATTGCTATTGAAAGTTCTGGTTGATCTATGAAGTTGTATATGGCTTGATTCCTGGTTACTTTAGTAACTGTCTTCTTCAGACAGTTCTTCATTACCTGGCAATAAAGAACCTATCTAGTATGATGGCAATGGGAGGACAAGCTTATGGCTCCTTGCCGAAGAAGGGCAGTGCTGATGATAAACCCTCTCACTTGTTTCTCCTTTAGCTATGAAGGGGTTCTTCTTCCCAAAGGGTAAACAATATTTTATGAGAATGGAAAAAACAATTATGTGCTATCAAAGATTTGTCAAGTAATGGGATGATCAGAATTTGGGCTGTGGATTAGTTGCATTGTTTGTAGAGATTTTATAATGTTTAATTTTACTGTGGCTTTTATTGATGGTGCTTATGGTGGTTGGTCATTTTTGAGAAATCTAATAATGGAATAGAAATTCGTAAAATAAATAAATAAGCTAACTAAAATTAGGGCTGTGCAGAACTTTTGAAAGATGCTTTACAAAACCTGTGAGAGCAAATAAAAACCTCTCTTCAAATCATTAAATATGATTCGACTCCTGGATACTTTAGCAACTGTCTTCTTCAGGCAGTCTTCTTCATGACTTGGTAATAAAGAATCTATCTGGGATCATGTCTGTGGACGGCAAGCTCATCTAAAGCTCATATAACTGTTCCTGACAGCACGCATGCCTGTGCCTACTAACCTCATTTCATTGCCAGTTGTAACAAAAATGTTGCTTGTCGAAATACACAAATGTGCAAATAATTGGAAGAAGCTTTTGAAGCAGCTGTATGACGTTCCCAAAGGATGTGGCTCCTTTAATCATTTAAGAGAGGTGCTCTGTTTGCACTAAAGTACTTGGTGGACATCTAATTTGAACTCTTTGCACAGTCCTAGGTAAAATGATACATTTAAATACAAGGATAGTCCACAGGAAATTAATAAAATTGCGTGAAACTTCAGAAGCCCAAAGAAGTCCCAGTTGTGTTTGTCTGCAGTTGATGTTTGACAACACATTCTTTCCTGAATAGGTTCCATTGAATTCAGTTGTACTTATTCCAGGTATGAGCCTATGATTGTGGAACGTGCCTTTAAAACATTAATTCACTTCAAGGAGCATTTAGAGTCAAAATGACATACTATAATGGTGCTTTACATATTACAGAAATAAAAATCTCTTTGAACTCTGAAAACTAGTCTTCTATATAGAGAAAGGGTCTGTTCCGCTACACTTGAGGTGTGTACCTGACATTTAAATTGTGTGAATGGAACAATAAGCAAGACTGTTCTGATAGAATATGATTATGAAATCACAAGCCCCAATCATTTCCGTAGTCTTTTCCTGCCAGAAGAATAGTTAATCTGTTAATGAAATGAAATGGTTAATGATTAATCTATTATAAGAGCAAAATGTTATTTTGACTGAGTTGTTTTAAGAATAACAGGAAGAGTTCCTGTTTCAGAACTATCAATAAATAAGCCATTGATAATTTTTTCTAGGCTGATAGCTGTGCTCCAGAGCAGGAAAGTCCAGAATTCTGAAGTCTGTACAAATAGCAAAGAATAATTCAGTACAGATCTAAGGATCCTTCTTCTGACTTAAAACTCAAAAAAATTTGACTGGGCTTTGTTTGAAACCAGGACTATAGAGAAAATTATCATACAATAAATTATTTTATGCATTAGTTTAATCATTGTAATTAAATGCCATTAATATAGACTTATAATGGGACAAAAAAAGTCTTACATACTGCTTTTTTTTTAAGCAGGCTTCAACTACTGAGACAGAAATTGGACCTATGAGACTAACACAAGATCCTATTCAGGTAGGACTTCTCTTACTTTGCAATAAAAAAACCTATCTGTCTTACTTTACCAATAAACATTAAGTGCTACAGTTCCAAAAAAACGTTTTGTAGGGAGCCTCTTTGAATCAAACAGAATCCTTTAAAGATATTTGGGAAGTATCTTCTGGCAGTTGAAGACAGTAGCTGGATAGCTAGATGGATGGATGGATGGATGGATGATGGATGGATGTCTTTAAATGATAGACAGACAGACAGAGAGACAGACATTCAGACAGACAGATAGATTGATATGTAGGTCTAGGTGTGTTTGGGTCTTTTCCCGTGTAAGATTAAGAGTATCTTGGTGACGTTTCGGCGAGGTCCCACTTGCCATCCTCAGGCTGGTGCTTTCTGCTTCGTGCCATGAAAATCTACAAAAATATAGATACACACACACACACAT
>JAEANM010010133.1:0-15964 GCA_017656035.1 Myanophis thanlyinensis
TACATACATACATACATACATACATATGTCTGACCTTGAATTGGCCCTGTGAAATCAATGTGAATGCATGTCTAAGGTCCCCAGGGTGACTTCCACTCTCGCAATGGAGCAAATGGGGGTGCCAGTCTGGATTCTTGGCAGGGTTAGCACTTAGATGCCTATGTTTGAATCTCTTGGCCCATTTTTGGGCCACCACACATAGCTTCTTGCCAAAGCTTTCATGTGGACAATACCTGGATTTCCTTCATACAATATTGTCAGTACTTTTTCTCTCAAAATCTTGGGAATAATTACCTGCCCCCCCATTACTGGCACCCCTTCATTATTGACAATTCATTTCACCTGATCTAAAACAGTCTCAATTCATCCTGCACTGAGTACATTGGCCACCCCCTTCCCACCCAGCAGCTGATTTGCGCCAAAGTCCGGTCTTTCAAAGATGCCCAACTGATGTCAGCTGCTGTAAGGCAATCGGGGCGAATTGTTCGATCAGGAGGACTGTACTTGCTGGGGCGGGGTCCTGCACAGGCACAGAAAGGGGGCAACGGCTGAAGGCATCTGCATGTCCCATTGCCTGTCCTGGCCAGTGTACAAGTACATAGTCATATTAATAAAAAAAACTTTTCCAGTGAGTAAAATGGGGAAGAGGATTTGGGGCGTCGGTCTGTCCCCAGCCAATAGGCCCAAGAGTGGCTTGTGGTCAGTGATTAAACTGAAATGCCTCCCATATAAATATTAGTGCAACCGCTATACTCCTGCCATGAGTGCCAGTGCTTCTTTATCAATATGGCTGTAGTTCCTCTCAGCCGGAGACAATGTTCTAGAATTATACACAATAGGGGCTTCCTTCCTATTCAGCAATGTATGGCTGATGACAGCCCCAACCCCAAATGGGAAAGTGTCACAGGCAAGGATGAGAGGTAAATGAATACTATATTGCACTAAAACCTTATGTTCATTCCTTTGCTTGCCCAGGTTGCTCTGCTGTTAACCTATTTGTTGAAGACTAAACAGTTAAAAGTCATTCCAAGACCAAACCAGCCATTGTTTTGGATGATGGACTGTCAGCAGGCCTTTGAAACATTGAAAACTTTGTTCACATGTGAACCTGTTCTGGTTTATCCAGACCTCGATTGTCTCTTTGTTGTCCAGGCCAATGTCAGCATTGTAGCTGTTGGAGCCATCCTACTGCAGGTGGATGTACAGGGGCAGCTGTGGCCCTGTGCATACACATCATGAAAACTGACGGTGACAGAATGTGCTTCTGCAATATGGGAGGAGGCTTTCGCTGTTCGTTGGGCATTGGTCACATGGAGGCATTTTCTTGAAGGTGCTTCCTAGCCATTTGAAGTGTGGATTGACCACAAGAATCTAGCAGCATTACAAACCCCATGTTGGTTGTTGCCCAACAAGCTTGATGGGCGCAATATTTCTGTCGGTTCCACTTCAATCTACGGTACATACCTGCCAGGCATAACTTCCTGGCTGATGCGTTATCTTGGATGCCCCAGTATAACAGTT
This sequence comes from Myanophis thanlyinensis, assembly GCA_017656035.1. NCBI lineage: Eukaryota > Metazoa > Chordata > Lepidosauria > Squamata > Homalopsidae > Myanophis > Myanophis thanlyinensis. The sequence continues at coordinate 1,522 of JAEANM010010133.1, forward strand.
GAAGGGAGGAGGTAGTACATGCTTTAATACCTCCTTCTCAACAGCAAATAGCTGGGACCTCTGATTCATATGGTGTCAAGATGATAACCCAGAAAATTGAAACAGCGTTAACTACTGATGTGTGGTTTCAATCACATTCACACAAGTTAACATGACGTGATGGGCTAGCTTAGAAGGGCACCAAAGGGTACATACCTGTTGAAGTACATTCTGACATCCTGGAACATTGTCATGATGTCAAACCCGCTGGTCATTTCAGCTTTCTAAAGATGCTCCATTTAATCAAGAGACAATTTTGGTGGCCTGGCTTGAATACCGATGTTGACAATTATATCAGGGGGTGTACGGTGTGTGCAATGCTTAAGCATCGAATCGGAAAAACTCCTCGTTATTGCAATCCGTAGTGACCCCCACACATCCATGGGAAGAAATTGCAATGGACTTTATCATAGACTTGCCTGAGAGTCATGGCCAGACAGTCATTTGGACAATAGTGGACCTGTTTTCCAAGCAGGTTCATTTTGTTGCGTATCTCAGACTTCCATCTGCCAAACGTTTAGCCAAGCTTTTCATTATTCATATTTACAGACCCCACGGGGTGCCACGCTGCATTATTTCAGATAGGGGAGTACAATTTACTGCACTATTTTGGCGTGAATACTTAAAATGAATTGGGTCGTCTCAAGGCCTTAGCTCACCCATGCACTAATAGAGCAGCTGAATGTGCTAATGTGATGATTGAATGCTACCTCAGATGTTATGTTACACATCAGCAGACAAATTGGGCAGATCTATTACCATATGCCGAGGTAGCATACCACAATGCTGTTCATAGCAGTACCAGGCATACCTCCTTTGTTTATGGTAGGGAGTTTGTACCTATCCCGGAATGCCCACAGGGCCCCATCACTCCAGGGAACCCGAATGAGTGGATGGACAATATAACTAACGTGTGGAGTGATGTTACGGATGCCTTGTGGAAAGCAGTCACAACACAAAAACTGCAAGCTGATAAAAAAAGTGTACCACATCAGACCTCGTGGTATACATTTGTCCTCCGGGATCTTCAAATGGTAAGAATGGGTTGCAATCTATCTCAATACCAGCAAAAGCATGTAAGAGAATTACATTTTCTCTTACAAAAGTCAGGCATGATGATGCCAGAAGGGGACATTAGGAAGTTAGTGAGTGAGATAGGGAAACATTGTCCTTGATATCCTGAATAGGGATGCTCCGACTTAAGGATTGGGAAAGAATAAACAACATCTTTCATCAAGAACCCTGAGTCACAGTTGATGTTTTGGTTTGTTGACATCAATGTCTCAATGCAGTGGAAAAATATGGGGCTGATGCAGTCTCAGTTAAGTTTTACTCCCCCTCCAGCTTATGATCATTTAAAGGTTACAGTTCCTTCAGCTCCTGTATCTTCCACAATGAATGTGACACCTTCAGAGCAAAAGGATTTTATGTTTCCATTCGCCATGTATTAGAAGATCAAATGGTGAAAGAGGAGGGAGATATGCAGGAACCAGCAGATATGCTCTCAGTTTGCCCTGTACATATGACAGGACAGATAGATCAAAATGGAGCTCAAGTGGTGAAATATCGACCACTTTCCTATGCAACTTTAACACAATTGCATAAGTGTATAAGAGATACTGGTTTAGGAAGTACTTATGTACAAGGCAGGTTAGAGGCAACAATGAGGAATCATGTTTTGGTACCAGAGGATTGGAAAACAACAGTTTGTATGTTATTAACACTAGCTCAGTATGTGGTCTGGGACAGTGAGTACATTAAGAGCTGCAACTTCAGGAGGTGCTTATATCCCAGAGCAGTTATATGGCTCTGGTGCTTTCACTCCAGTGGAAGCTCAAATTGTTTTGCCAGCTGCTACTCTACAAATATCCTCTGAATGTGCTTATAAAGCTTTTGGAAAAGTTCCTGTGACTGGGAAACCATCTCAAGCATTTTCAAATATTCGTCAAAAGGCAAATGAACCTTATGCAGATTTCATTAATCACCTGCAAAATGCCTTAAGACAACAAATTGATAATCCTGATGCCCAATCTGAATTGCTAATGAAATTGGCTAAAGAAAACACCACCACTGAATGTAAATGGGCTATCATTGGATTGGGAACTCAACCTGATTTGGCAGAAATGATTACAATATGTCAGGATATAGGAACTGCCTCTTTTCAAACTAATATCTTAGGTGCAGCTCTTATAAAAGTTCAGAAACCTCAGGGAAAATGTTATAATTGTGGGAAAATTGGTCATTTTAAACAAGAATGTAGAAACCCTGGGGGAGGAATGTTTGCCTCTAGACCATTTAAAAATATTGCTGGAAGACATCCAAAAACAAAATGCCCTAAGTGTCAAAAAGGTTTTCATTGGACTAATCAATGTTAGACAGGAAACTCCAAAACGGGCCGATCTCTGGCCCTGGTCTAAACAGAGACTCCTCAATAATTCAGTCTCCTGCTGCAATCATACCCCTGCTGCAACTAAAGGGAGCGCTGGAATAGATTTAATCATTCAACAAGAAGTGTGTTTTAAATTTTCTGGGGAGGTACAGTCCCTTCTCAACTTTCAGGTCCCCTCTGGATATGTAGGATTAGACTTGCCCCGATCCAGCAGGGGAAAGAGGGGAATTTTTGTAATCCCTGGATTAATTGATTCTGATATACAGGGGTTATCTTTATTCAATTATGGACTAACATTCCGCAGACTTTGCCAAGCCATGCTAGTCCTGCTCAATTACTCCATCTGCCCTATTTTGTCCCTGAAGGAAGTTGTGATAGGGCTCAAGAGGACGGCAGGTTTGCTTCCACAGATCCTGTTATAGTTGCATTAAACACACTAATCACCACCCAGCGATCTTGCCAGACAGTCCTTTTTCAGGGTAAGCCTTTTGAAGTCATAATTGATATGGGAGCTGATGTTTCAGGAATTTCAACTAAAGATTGGCCTGCATCTTGGCCCATTAATCCATGCCCTAGTGTTTGGGGTGTAGGAGAGTGACAAGGTGCGAGATAAAGTACACAATTTCTTTCTGCAAGTCTTTCCAACTCTAATTGTTCAACTTCATCCCTTCATTCTTGACATTCATGTCAACTTATGGGGAAGAGACCTGCTTAGTAAATGGAGGGCTATAGTCACTTTTGATGGGTAAACTGTCTGCCTTACCCTTAACTTGATTAAATTTTGCTTTTGCAGTACCAGCTATAAATCATACTGAACCTATTTGTTGTTATCATTGGACTGTATTACCACAAGGAATGTTGAACAGTCCCACTTTGTGTCAATATTTTGTAGCTAACGCTTTAGCTCCTTTTCGTAAGTGTAATCCAGCAGCTTTAATATGTCAGAGATTTAATATGTCAGAGATATGAGAGATGACATTCTCTCTAAAGGAGGTATCCTTTAATTATGCACATATATGATTACCAAAAGGATGGTTCTTTATCTGCGGGAAAGAGACATTTAATTACATTCCTGCTAATGTAAGTATGACATACAGTACTATTGCCTAAGCAGACTTACCACCTTCTTGCCAACCAAAGCAGATTCTTATCAGTTACTGTTGTAATGTCTTCCTTCTCTACTTAACATGTGTCTTTTGCTTTTCCATACTAAACCACCATTAACCTTGCCTCAGGAATGAGTTTATGCTTTGTATAAACAAATGCAAAGTTATATGTCTCCTGATTATGACCCACTAACTAATCCAGTTTATGATTATGCCTTAACTAATAAAAGAGAGTGAGATGTAGGGATGGTGTCCATGAGCAGCATACTGCCATACATCCCCACAACTCTTTGATGCCTCACGTATTTAATCTCTTCTTCTACCTTTCTGTCTCTTCCTGTCTCTATCCCTTATCATTTAATTACTGACAATATAATATGTAACTAGGAGTTAGTTGACTGGATTATCTAATGAGTAAACTGTGGTTAAACATTGGTTGATGAAGAATAACTTGTGCATGTAACAAGAAATATATAAAAAAAGCAATAAACACGATGAAAGTCAGTCAGCTTCTGCTCAAGACATGCCTCTGACTGGTTCTTAGCCCCTACATAACTGGGGCAATTTTGGGTCCAAATTAAACGAAATAGGTGTCCCCCTATACTTGCCCAGCCCTTCAGTGAATAGTTCAGCAAATTCTTCCATCAGTTTGTCAAATGGCTTGGTCGTTGTAGTTGCATTCACTCCTCCAACTTGTAATCCCAACGCTTGGAACCATTCCAGCCCCAAAAGGCTGGGCAGTGTTCCCTTGACTATGGTCAACTCCAATGGCCCCTGGAAATCTTTAAACTTCACCAGCACCGTCTTCCTGCCCACAACTGGAATTTGATTTCCCTGGTAGTCATTTATGATCAATTTCTGTACCTTCGGGTGTTTCTTCTGGATCGTCGGTATTAGTTGTTTTAGGGTTTTCCACACTATTATTGTTAGTACAGATCCCCTATCAACCTCCATCTTACAGGGTGTCCCTTCAATTTGCTCAGTCACTTTGATTTTCTTCACTCGACTGTTCCTGTTCAAGCAGACTCTAATTTGATGGTTTTCTTAATTTGCTTTCCATTTTTGCTTGTTTCTGAAACTTCCCTCTTCCGGGTCTCGCGCAGCTGTTAGTTTTTTGTGTTAAATGCAGCTGGTAGGTTGGCTCTGCACACTCGGGCTAGGTGGCCTTTTTTTTTTTCACATCTCCTACAAATCGCCTCTTTAAATCTGCCTGTTGCCCTGGAATGCTTTCCTCCACAACCTGTGCAGATGGATCCTTCACTGTGTCATGTGTTGTTTCTTGCATCCATTAGATAGACTTCTTCCTCACTTTAGTTGTCTTTGTCTTCCTCTTTCATCTGATGCACTGCTGCTGCAATTTTTATTTTTGGTGTGCTCTCGGTTCATGCCATTTTTGAGTTTTGTCACAATGATGCCACTGATTTCTGTGAGCTTTCTGCACCCCGGGCTATTTCTATAGCCATCGCCCACATTAGGTTCAGTTTAGCCAGCAATCTTTGTTGCAATTGGAGATCCCTCACCCTACAGATGAGGCAATCTGCTAATCAGTCCTCCAAATCCCTGAACTCACATTTTTCAGCAGCTACTCAGAGTTCTGCTATATATTCATTAATAATCTCTCCTTATTGTATTCGCTCATTGACTTATTGTCTCAATACTGTTCCTGATGGTGCTGGTTCGAAATGGGCTTCAACAGTGCTTGTAACTGTGACCACGGAATGGTATCTATGGATGTGGGGGCAGCTAGTGCCTTCACCAGCCAGAATACAGTTTTTCTGCAGTAGGTCAGGAACATCGCTCTGGTCCATTCCGTACTTAGATTTCCCAGATTGTTCACCACTAAAAAACAGCGGAATTTCACCATGAATGAATCCTAGTCTTCTGCATCTGGATTGAATGGTGTGTGGGGGGGGCATGCATAGCCATTCTCTGCTCGTGGAATGCTATTTAGCGTTTCACCAGCTTTTCTTTTTAGACCTCTTGATTTCCTCCTAATCCCATCCTCGTCACCAGTGTTAAGTTCGAGAAATCAGGAGGCATAGAAAGTCTTTCAGTAACAATTCTTTAATACAACAAGCAACAGTAACCATTCTCTCAATCAGCAATACAACACAAACTACAAGCAAGGCAGCTCTTTATATTTGAGCTGTCTGTGCGTCATAGCCAATCAGCGGATAGGCTTTTCCCACTTGCTGAGGATATTCCGCACCAAAACTATTTACCGGGTTTTTTTCTACTTTCCTCATTTCAATATCTCACAGTATCCAATCTGGGTTGGTCATTGGGACCAGAGGTTTTGTCTTCCGAGATTTTGGATTTGTGCTGAAGCCTATCTTCAGGAAACTTCTCTCTAGTCTGATCTAGAGAAAGAACTTTTCTAGAGATGAGCTCCAGCACAAGTCCAAAAGCTCGGAAGACAAAACCTCTGGTCCCAATAACTGACCCAGATTGGACCTTATAACATTATTCTGGGACATGCCTTCATTTGCAATAAATCAGTGTTTGAATGGCAGAATGATTCAGTGATTACTGTACAGTATTGGATTGGATTATGACTTGTTAAACAAATAATAGGATTTTTCTAATATAAAGATAGCAAGGTTTGTCAGCAGAGGCAAAATATTATATGGTTGTTCATTGAAAATAATTTATGATTCATATGTATTGCAAGAAAAAAATATGAAGTTTTTATATTGCAGGAATATAACAGTAATATATACTAGGTTAGAAAGGGGAAATGGGGTAAATACAGGTTATTAAAAGAAATAATACAAAGAGAAAAATAAATGTATCTCAGAATGTCAAGACCTTTAGCAATGCCACCACTTCCAGACTACTCATAAGTACATTCTCTACCATCTTCTGTGCCAAATGAAAAAATAGACATAATATAATAATTTAATTAAAAAAATAAAAAGTAACAATTAATATAATTATTTTAGAGATAAGCATGTTGACTTCACCTGACTTGGCAGTAGTTCATTGTGGCTACTCCATATAAAAAGACAAACAGTCCAATGAAGGCAGCTGGAAAAAGCATTCCTGTATACCAGCCTAACCAGGCAAAATATAAACCAATTTTTTCACCAAAATACCGTCTGTTCAAAACACAAAAGCAAATAATTTTATTAATATTTTTGAAGTAAAATGTATTAGTGATTCCTAATATAAAATGACCCAGAAATGTATGGACTTCCCATATATGAATAAGATCACATGTCCACATCTTTTCACTCATATTTTTTTTAAATGTTTTACTGATACAGATACATATATCAATACAGATAAGCAATATTGAATATCATATTACCACTTGTTTCAAAAAATTATCACTAGTGAAAGAATATTCAGATCATACACAATTAGACCAATAGCTCTGCCTCTTCATTCATTTAACCTTCTTAGAGATGTTTGCTATTAATTTTGACAGAGTTTTGCCACTCTATGACCGAAGTATTAAAAACAAAGAACAATTAGTTTCATGAGATAATTTTAATTTCCATGAGAGTTTTGGCAACACTGCTTCTCAGTTTTTTACCCAGGATCAAAATTGGTTCATATAAAATAAGATTTCTATGGGTACAGATGCCCCTTTCAATCTCAATATTGTTCCACATTGATTTTATAGTATTATTGCATACTACTACTTGCCATTGTCAGAATTTGCCATTTTTTATGGCATCTGATTTCAGAAATTTAAGATCCTAGAGGTAGAAACCTTGATAATCCCCAAATAAGCCTCTGCAGAGCTGGATGCCGTGGACGTGTGCAAAGTTTGCTTGGGCTGTTTTTTTTTACTTGGTTAGCCCTGGTAGAATTATTTAGCAGTAGAAAGATCATTTTAACCAATTAGCAAATAAATATACAAAGGGAAACAAGTAGAATTTCCTGCAAAAGGCTGGAAAAAGATCTTCACTCTATATAAATATACCTTCTGTATATTTAATTGAACTCGCATAGATTCCTGTGCTTCTGCTGTAAACCCACTTTAAACTGTTTGAAATTCTTCATTCCACTAATATAGAAGGTGCTAAAGGCTTTCAGGAATCATTTCTCATATTCCTCTCTTAGTGCCACAGTTCTCATAAGAACATCTATCAGAGGAAGCATTCCTAAATGGAGTTTACCATGTTAACTATCACTCTGATAAATCAGAAAAATGTGTAATGACATATTACACCATTTTGATATAGTGTTAATATGCAGATATAACACTTGTTTCGTTCCCAGAGAAAGTAGCAATAGGACATATTTTTCAGTTTGTCAGTGAATAAGTAACAGGGCACTCACAAGAGTTCTTGAGAATTTCAAATACATATTGTGAATCACATCAAATAAAACCTCAAAATATATTTCAGTATTTTAGATTATCTATATATTCCCAATACAAATGTTTTTTTTTAAATTACCGTATAAGATCCAAAGGTTGGTATTTATACCAAGCTCCCCATGAGGCCCAGCATTCATAAAGTAGATGTCTGTGGTTTTCTGCCCCATGACTTCTTATGGAATTTTTACTTTTATAACTACCCTAAAATACAAGTAAATAAAGAAGAATTAGTTAATAGATATTCATAAATATCAATGAATATTTTAGAGTATTAAATTCATAAATATAGATTTAACATTTTATCACTGGAAATGATCTGTTATCATTGAAATTATGATTAGCTTGTGATCTGAGAAACCATCTGAGAAACTTAAGAATGAAGCTACACACACACACACACACACACACAATTTTCTGAGAATAAACCTTACTGAACACAATGGAGCTCATACATACATTTCAAAGAAGCAACCATAATTTTTGAAGTTTGCTTTGTAAGAATGGAGGGTTTTTTAGTTCCAGATCTTAACTCAGTGTAAAATAAGTGCAGTGTTCATAATGAAAAACTTAATTTGATATTTTGTAGTAATGCTATACATATTACAAAGTTAATCAAAAAGATAAAATACTAGTTATTACATATATGAATAGAAACCTTTTTCCAAACTTCCATTTCTCTCAAAATATGTAATTTTATCCAAAAACTACAGGTAAGTCTTCGTCTTATGACCACAATTGAATCCAAAATTTATGTTGCTAAATGAGACATTTGTTAAGTGAATGTCGTCCTATTTTATGACCTTTCTTGCCACAGTTGTTATCAGTTGTTAAGTTATTAGTGAACCTGGTTTCCTTATTAATTTGCTTGTCACAAAAAGTGATAGCAAGATCCCAGGACACTGCAACCATCATAACTATGAGTCAGTTGATAAGCTTCTGAATTTTGATCATGTTACATGGGGTGCTGCAACGGTCATAAGTGTGAAAAATGGTCATAAGTCATTTTCTTCAGTACTGTTGTTACGTTGAATGGTTACAAAATGAATTATGTAATTTGAGGACTACCTGTATACAAAATTAAGCTATGTTCACATAGAACAGCTGTCTTGTACATGCAACATTTTACCTATCTTAGACAAAAATGTGGAAGGCCTGGTGATTAGGAATTATTGTATATTGAGTTGTTAATTGTTGTTGTTTATTATAAATCTTGTACTCGCTGAATTTATTTCTTCTGTAAATGTCAGTTACTGTAGGCAAGCATCAGAATAACCTATTCATATCTCTTTAATTTCATCAGGAGAAAAAGCACTTGAAGAATATTGATAAATTCATGATTTGATTATAAAGGGTCTCACTCCTGTGGGAACACAAGGAACAGTCAAATAATTTGCCTTCCAAAGTTGTGAATGCTCCAACACTGGAAGTTTTAAAGAAATTGGACAACCATTTGTCTGAAATGATATAGGATTTCCTGCCTGAGCAGGGGGTTAAAGTAGAGTAACTCCAGGATCTTTTCCAACTTATTTGGACGTAACACCATTTATCTGAAATGTCCACAGATGGTCCTGAATTTATATCCCTTCATTCTATCATCACTGTTTTTGACTTGAAAAGCTGTAGGTCACATTTTATGAACATTATCTTCAGACATATTTTCTTAAATATGAATGTATACATCAAACATTTAAATTACTCTGTGATTTTTTTTGGTCATTATTTGTTGTGAATTCAAGAGCATATCTTTCTAAAAAAAGAATCTGAAATTGCATTTTGTTTGCCAAATGAGATGACTTAAATGGGTTCTCCCCTTAATATAGTGAAAATTAGAATTAATGGACCAACAATAATGGTGGGAATTGGATTTAAAAAATTAAAAGAAGGAATACCTCATGAAGAGGAAAGGCAGCTTCATAGGAACCATTAGTAAGCAACCGATTGAGACCTAGAAATAGAAATATTTAACATGTAAAGGAAAAAGCTGGAATCAATATAATACATTGCATCCAGCATTAATCTAGACTAGAGTCAGATGTGCTTAAATTGAATGAATGAATATCTAATTGTGTATTCAAAGAGTGGGCAGTAGGTGTAAGCATGAGAAGACACAACTTACAAATGGTATACACACATTTTAGTATTTTTTTCTGAAAGTTATTATTGAATTAAGAGGTACAAAAAGGAACAATTTTAGTAGCTAATAATTTTATCAAGAAATATACTAATATTAGTAATCCTCAACTTACAACCACAATTGTGCCCAAAATTTCTGTTAAGTAAGACATTTGTTAATTGAGTTTTGCCTGATTTTACGACCCATAGTTGTTAAGTGAATCACTGAAGTTGATAAATTAGTATCCCGTTTGGTAAATGAATCTAGCTTCTCCATTGACACAAAATGGAATCACGTGACCTTGGGACACAGCAATGGTCATAAATATGAACCAGTTGCTAAGCATCTGAATTTTGATTATATGATCATGGGGAGACTACAAAGGTTGCAACTGTGAAAAACGGTCATAAGTCACTTTTTTTAGTGCTGTTGTAACTTTGAACGATTAATAAATGAACTGTTGTAAGTTGAAGACTACCTGTACTGAAGTTTCTCTTAACTCTATTCTATGTAATAGGAAAGGTTGAAATGGAGTAAGATTTGCAGAAGTCCCATGCTTACCTATTTTATTTTTTCCTTCTTCATATTTCACTCTTTGTAAAATATGATGAACAATTCTACTTCTAATAGCATTGTTAAAAAATGTGTCCTTATTGTGAATGATAAAGCTGTTTTTAAAATACAAGGAAGAAAATGCAATTATTGTTTCTGACAACTGAAAAAATCTCACTAGTATTTATGAGACACTAACAGTAAAACACAAAAAATATAAATAAATGAATCTTCTATAAAAGTTCTAATCAACTGCACTTTTTAAAAATATTGTAAATAAAAATTATTGCTTATTTGAGCTTCAGTGATATTCTTTGTAAAATGAAAGGATCATACCAATTTATTTGTGGATGAAGCAAACGATGAGTTCCCTTGCCAATTCTATGCTAATCAAATTGGCCACTGAATCTTAAATCAATATCAAACCTAAATGAAAAAGTATCATGTGATTCCTTACCAGATATTACAAGTCAATATTAAGGCTGTGCTTAGAATACAAAGGCAAAAAGGTGTTCCAAAATACAGGAAAAGCTGCAATTGCTTCAAGAAATTGTATCCTACACATACTGAAATACCTTTTTACCTTCAAATCCAAAATGCTTGGATTAGAAACATTTCAGAGCTGTTGAACCCTCACACTGGTTAGTACTGTATATAACCAAATGTACCTGCAAGACATGGAAACAACTGAAATGCCTAGCACAAGACAAAAGAATTTTGGGAAGCCAACTGGATAATGTAATTTGGGATTATAAAATGTCATTTTATTCACTTTTTGGACACATTCCTTGTTTAAAAATATAGAATACTACAAATACTATATTTTCATTTGTTACACGGTAGACTAAGATAGTGGTTGTTTAGATATCTGAAAGTGCTCTCAATGTGATACAAAAATAGACTAGATGTGCAGCACATAGTTATATAAAGAATAGCTTTGACTGCAACCAATTAATTAATTTTGATTTATTTAGATTGTAAATGTTCTAGATTAAAAACTCTAGATTTGGGTCAAATGTACTGATTTCCTATAAGAAAAATTAGGCAACATATTTTTAACTACTGCAAGACATGCAAAGATAGATTGAGCTTGCTTTACTTTGCTATAATTCTTTAACACTAAGATATAGCGCATATATCAAATAAAAATAGCCAGTTTTAAAAATATCACCCATGTACCATATGGACCATCTTAACTAGGTTTTCATTTTGTTTTCCTATTGTGGTGGTAATAGTATAAAATTCAACATGAAATTTCCAAAGATAAGATAATTCAAAATTTATTTTCATATTAAACATCTATTTTCTTTCATATAATATTTATTTTCTACAATTAATTCAAACACTAATTTTTTCATTTTCCATTTATGTATATCCTAAATATTGGTAAAATAATAACAATGCCATCTCTGGGCAAATGTGAGTTTCTGAGGCTGATGGTGAACTTGATCCTTGATCTCTATAAGCCTAGACTAAAATCCCAACCACTGTACTACACTAATTCTCCAACTTTTTATTTTTAAAGGAGATAGAAAAGTAAATATTTCTATAAAATGAAATAAGATATATATCTTGATCAAGTTAAAGATCTCTATTTGTTCCTTTGATACATATAATGGAAATCTATAAATGTATTTGTTATTGCTGTTAAATTTGTATATAAGATGCTTTGTAAATATAGATTTGAATTATGAACTGTATGCAGCAGATTATAAGCATTTAAGTAGATGGCTATCTCAGCTTTTTTATTTTGATATTTTGGTCTTTACTTCATAATTGATGTATTGATGTTATATTATATGCTGCATAGGGTATACTTTATATAGAGAAGTTGGATCATAGTGTAAGGAAACAAACAGAATTAAATACATTGCTAGCCTGTGCTTTTATTTAGCTATTACCGGTATGCACCCAGCAAATACTTAGATGGTAATGGATAAGTGGACTTTTTTAGTATATGTTAAGGAGGATTCAGAATTCAGCATTTGAAAAACTCTCAAGCATTATATCCCATTTTACAAGTAAATATAAATATTTCACATTTCATATTTGCCTTTTTAAATAAAACTCACTGATGCATCCTTTGTTGACTGAATGGAGCCGTGTAGCAGTCATTTTCTTCCAAATCTGGTAGCCTTTCCTTGTCCAGACTCATTGGCTTTCTAGGTAACCATCCTCGAAACCTGCTTAATTGCTTCTCAATTCTGCAGGAAATGAAAGGGAAGACAAATTTAACAATACCAATACATTTAAGTGGAAATAAGCACTTTCTATACATAAACATTTTATGGATGCAAGGGATATTAAATGCAATAATTTTCCAGACATTAACCACAATTAACTCTGGGCAATTAGCTCTGCCATGACTAAACAGACTATACCTGTGTGTGTATATACAATTTATAAATAAAATAACTATCAATCTAGCTTGCTTCACAATAGGTAGCATGGAGGATTCTTCAGATACATCTTTATGTGATTCTAAATCACAAGGAAAAGGAGAGAATGAAGGAAAAGCAAAGGAGTGAAGCATTTAGATTTATCTTCCTTTTAAAATGTCTCAGTTCAAAAAGCCAGTCAGAGCTTTAAAGATTATAGCAAATAAGAAAAGATGCTATGGCAATGATCTCAGGATTCTTTATCCTCTAATTTTTAGCACAAAATTTCAACATAGACCATTTATTAGCAATTTCATTTTCATTCAATGACCACATCACTTAGTGTTAGAAATTCCTGTCCCAGTTGTGGTTGTGAGTCAAGAAATACCTGTGTTGACTCTTTTGAACATTAGTGTTGGAGAAGACTTGAGAATACCACGCATTGCCAAGAAAACAAATAAATGGATTATGAAACAGATCAATCCAGAGTTCTCATTTTAGGCAGAAATGACCAAGCTCAAATTATCTTATTTTGAATTCATTATGCCAAGGCCTAGCTTCCTGGAGAAGGTTCTAAGGCTCTTAAGAGAGGAGGAAGTAAAAAGAAGAGACTTATCAGTGGCAAGATGGATAGACTTAGTTACAGTAGTATTGAGTGCACAATTGGAAGATCTGAAAGACCATGTTGGGGGCAGCTCATCATGGAGAAAAGTTGCAAAGGGTTGACACTGACTTGTGGCATATAAACAATCAATCAATCAATCAATCAACAAGCAACTAACACCTTATCCTTCCAGGCTTTAATTTCTATTGGAGACCCTATTTACTCTAAAAAAAATTAAAGTACTAATTTCATGAATGGTGTCATATACCATTTCTTTTCAAAGGAATACACCCAGGGGAATTGCCATTTGATAGGTGCAGTTATTTTGGATTTGACACCAAAAAGCCATTTTAATGCATGCAGGAGCATGAACATAGCCCCTTCCTGTCACTTCATCCATCCCTTACCTAGGATTATATAGCACTGGGAAGCCTTTACAGCCTTGTTATATACTTTTAAATTAATGAAGTGGTTTGCAAACATTATCACCATATTTGAGAAATAAGTGATAATTCCTGGAAGAGCTCAATTAAAAATTATTTTTGTAATTATTGTTTTTATGGAAACAATAACAGGTTAGATTTTTCTTCTGTGATTTAGCAATAGCAATAGCACTTACACATACCATTTTATAGTGCTTTATAACCCTCTCTAAGCAGTTTACAGAGTCAGCATATTTCCCCCAACAGTTTGAGTCCTCATTTTACCCATCTTGAAAGGATGGAAGGCTGAGTCAACCTTGAGTTTGGTGGGATTTGAACTGCCAAACTGCAGGCAGCTGACAGTGAGCAGAAGTAGCTTGCAGTACTGCACTCTAACCACTGTGCCACTGATTAAACTGAATTCTCCAAAAATAAAACAAAACCCACTAACTTGTTCAGGATCTTGTAGCGTCGATGCAGGTAATAGATTTTTCTCCTGGAAGAACAGCA
>JAEANM010010134.1:0-15963 GCA_017656035.1 Myanophis thanlyinensis
TAATAATAATAATAATAATAATTAAATTTCCTGTGGATTTTCTCACTGCTGATATTCTCAGGTGGCTTTGTGAAAGTCTCAATTTGGTCACTGTAGAAAGGACTTTTACTCTACTGCATAGAAATTTTAAAAAGGAAAAGTTCCAAACAGATTTCTTTAATAGAGGAGTTTATTGTGCATTGCCACTTGAGCTCAAATTTAAATAAATGGAGAAACAATATAGCTCTTGAGGCAATGAGTTTTGACATGTTTTAATTTTATACTTCAGTGAAGTGAAAGTAAGTCACACTTAAGCCCCATCGAACCCAGTGGGACAAATTAGTTATGAGAAACTAAGGCAAGCTTGATTGATTTCAATGAGATTTAAGAACAACTTGTTGGATTCAAGCCAAGGTGACTTACCTAAGTAACATATCTTTCTGAGTTAATGAACTGAGTTGGTTCAGAGCTATTTAAAAACAAATAGGGCAGGACGCTCCCAAAATAGTTTCTGACAGCCAACAAAAAGATCAGATTCTTTTCTTTCAACAGAACATGAAAAGTGGAGAAACAACAACTGTTCTTCATGTTACCTTTAGAAATGTTTTGAATTCAGAATACATCTTCCAACTTATCCCTGGGCTATAACAGAAGGCTGGATTTGTTGCAACCTGTTTTCCTGTTCTGATTTTGAGAAATGTACTCAAGTGATTATATATTTTGACTATATAACCTCTCTTAATTTCTTCGAAACAAAGCTTGATTGTTATGCTGTGTCAACACCTTTTGTTTTCAGCATGTATGTTGTGATGCTTATTGTACCTTTGCCCAACTTTCTAGAAGAATAGGTATGTATACATTGGTATAGATAGACAGACAGACAAACAGACAGATATGCATACCAGTATTATCAGTTGAAGTCACAAAAGAGAGAGAGAGAGAGAGAGAGGGAGAAGAAGGAGGAGTAGGTGAAGGAGGAGTAGGAGGAGTAGGAGTAGGTGAAGGAGGAGGAGGAGGAGAAGGAGGTGGAGGTGGAGGTGGAGGTGGAGAAGAAGAAGGAGGAGGAGGAGAAGGAGGACAAGAAAATAACATGCCAGTTCTCATTCAGTTTGATGAAAGAGTCTGTGCTTCTGATATTTCCTTAACAGAAGAAAATAATGTTGGAAAACTGTCACTTTCATATTTACAAGATGGCCAAATAGTGAATTTGAAAAACCTGACTTTCAGCCTCTAGTGGCCTGAGCCATATTTCATATTTTAGTTAAACCCTAACACAAGACTTCATGAGAGACCTCCTCTCCTTTTTCAGATTGAGGAAATTTCAAGCCAAGGAAGGTTCTAACGCTAAAAAGTTATATAAATGAAAATAATAAAACCTACAGTGTAACACTTACCCATGGTTAATGGTAGATATGAACCTACTCTACATACCCCTGTACCTTGACCAAAATCTTAATCACTATCCCACACTATTGTTTATTTCCATTATTATCTTTAATATGTAATTTTTACTTGAAGAAACTGTAAAAGAATAAATACCAGATAAATTTTGAAAAGAGAAGAGTAAGGAAAGGAAAGCAATAAGTCAGTGAAAAAATAGAAATAAAGAGAGAACAAGAAGGAAAAAGAAAAAGTTATAAATAAGTGGCTTCCTGTTTTCTTAACAATAGTTTCAAGTACATTTATATTTTACCATCTCTCTCTTTTTAAGGCTACAACATAATTTCCTTCTCACAAATGAAGGCAGATATACAGGTCCCAGGGTAATGTTGCAGGATCCAATCTAGGTCAGTCACCGGGACCAGAGGTTTTGTTTTCTGAACTTTTGGATTCATGCTGGAGCCCATCCTCAGGAAACTTCTTTCTCACCAGGATGTCTCTCTCTAATTGGGGTGGTTATGATGAGAGAGAATTTCCCTGAGGATGGGCTCCAGCATGAGTCCGAAAGCTTGGAAGACAAAATCTCCAGTCCCAGTGATTAACCAAGATTAGATTCTGTAATTTCCTTCTTTCCACAGTCTATCTTTTCTAATAATCAAACCCATAAATCACAATTACACTTTTTTCTCTTTTCAGCAACAAACCTATAAGGGGTTCCCAGTTACTAATAAATGCAGTTATTGTCCTTTCACTAACCAAACAAGTCAATTTTGCCATCTCTTCTAAATTCTCTCATCTTCACCCTCATACATTCCTCCAATGTATTGTTGTTTATTTTCATTATTACACTTTTATTTTGTATGTCCCTCATAAAAACAATATTTGTGTTTGTTTGTTTGTTTGTCTTCTATTCATTTCAGGTTGTGTTGCTTTTTTTTTCCCTTATGGCCTACTCTATTTCTTTATATTCATATTCCATTATGTGGGAACAATAGTAGGGGAACAGATGATTCTGCTATCAGTATTTTCCCCCTTAGAAATTACTCAACAGATTATAATGTCCAATAGCATTTTGGGAAATATCTGACAGTAAAGGCTGCCATTTTGTTTTAAGCATTCTGGGAAATATCTGACAGTAAGGGCTGCCATTTTGTTTTAAGCATTCTGGGAAATATCTGACAGTAAAGGCTGCCATTTTGTTTTAAGCATTCTGGGAAATATCTGACAGTAAGGGCTGCCATTTTGTTTTAAGCATTCTGGGAAATATCTGACAGTAAAGGCTGCCATTTTGTTTTAAGAATGCCCCAAAACAATACATTGGTAATACTGTTCAAGAAATAGATTAGTGGCCTACTGCCCCCCCTCTAAATTAAGCTCTTCTACCTTAGAAGTGAACAGTATGTGAAGAGAGTGAAGCAGTACAAGTTGCAATAATTTGTACCATTTGTTCCTTGTTATATTTACTTCTGAATTAATAACAAGTGAGATGAATGAATATCATTTGGTACAAGTTTGTGTTTATTCCAAAATAAATGCACTCTCCAACTTAATTTTGTATAGGAAGTTTTTCACAAATATATGATCCACTTAACTCCAGTCTGAAATAGATTGTGGATAGCATTTGAAACAACCTAGAAAGTGTGTAGTAGTTAACATAAAATGATGTTTGATAGACCCATGTTAATGAAGGAGAAAAACATCTGCAAAAAATGTCCTTGCTAGAATGTTTAAATTTTCCTAGAACATAGCAGCTTGTTGTATTGTGTGAAGTCTACGAAGTTTTTTTTATTCTGCTTGAGGGAGGGGAAGGGAGTAAGTCTTACTGAATTAAATTAGTACATCCTTGCAATTAGAATTTTATACTGACGTTTTCTCACTTTTACTTTCTATGTGCTGTTGCTATCTGCACAACTCTAAGGCAGACTGAAAATCTGCCACACTTAAGGTTCCTTGTCTCATGCTAACTTTCCAGTGTCATAAAGTATCTAAACTCTTCGGAAGACAGTGAAAAGGCCACACCAATTAAGGGAAGCATATAAAAAAAGATCGGGAATAAATTTTGAAATATTAAACAAAACAGAAGAACACTGCAGGAAACAGCCAAGAGTACCTCTATTGTGAGCAAATTAGTTTAGTTGTAAAAGCAATTGCTGTATAAGATTTTAATGTGATAATTTCTTCTATTAAAAAGATCCATTGCACAGTATGATACTGGTTGTGATGGTCTATACCAGGGGTGGGCAATTATGGCTCCTTCATGACTCGTGGACTTCAACTCCCAGAATTCCTGAGCCAGCATTATACGGTAAAGGAGACTTTACAGAAGGCAGAAGAAGATTCCAAAGAGGGACATGAGACAAGAGTTGGATAAGGGGAAGAAGTAGAGATTTAGGATAGCCACTCCTTAGAATTTCCCAAGATATATCTATTAGGTTAGGGTAAGATTTAGTCTGGCAAGATTCCGTCTGTAGGGTATAAGCCAGGGATGGGCAATTAATTTTCCCAAAGTGCCACATCAGAAATTGGGACTGTTAAGGAGGGCTGCTGCCAGTCCTCCACTTCTGCCAGCCCTTGCCATTCTGTCAAGACAGGAAGCATGCCCAACACACCTTCCTTCTCCTGCTTTCCCCACAACAACTATCCTGTGGGGTGAGTTGGGCTAAGAGAGAGTAACTGGCCCAAGTTCAGCTTTCATGGCTAAGACAAGACTAGAACTCATGTTCTCCCAGCTTGATGGCAAATAAGTATCTTGTATAACAGCCCCAGTATATCCTTCCTGAGACTCAGACACTTTTATGGGGACTTTATGAGGACTTTAAACATTTGCTGTTATCTTTTAGCTCAGGACCATCCTCTTGTTTGAAGCTGGCTTTAATATTCATTGTATTCATCTGTTTTACTAGTTTTATTAAATTGCCTTGCTATGTTTTAGCTTTTATATTGTTCATCACTGAGTGATTATTGAGCGAAACTAAGTGGCTTACAAATGTCTTTAAACATATAAACAGCTCAAGCAAGAGAGAAGCTGGAGGAGGAGAAGGAAGAAGAGGAGGATTTAAAAAAAAGTACAGCTTTGAATAAATTCACTTTGGACAGCAAAGAATAATGCCAACACCGTGATATAATGTGAGAATTTATATAAACTGTAAGTGAGGACTATGAAAAGATAGCACAAAAAGTTTGTGAAAATTTGTGAAAATTTATGAAAAAATAGCACAAAAACTGATACACTGTAACTGGAAGATGGTTTTATGTTTTTATGTTTTGTTTGTGTATGTATGTGTGTATGTCTGTTTAAAAATAAAAAATTCTTTAAAAAATATAATGCCAACATTGACACCATTTCCAAATCACCCGAAGTGACATATGCCAATCATTCATATCTTTCATTTGATTTCTATAGGACCATACTGTTACACTGACCATTTCCAAATAAAGATTTAACCATTCGGTTTTGAAGTCCAGCACTTCCACAGAATAAAGAGCAACATACTTTTAAGAACTAAATGGAAATATTTCATTTGCAGCAAATGGGTACATTTGAAAAGTTTTGTTTACTCTTCAGTAGCAACAAGGTTACCCAGCATCATTATGAGACTTGTTGTGACTAGACTATGCTTTGCTATGGTGTATGGAAGTTAGGTTTGTTTTTGTTCATTTGTTTTTACTTTTCAAGGCACAGCAATGGTGTGATTTGTCTTATTTGGGATTTTTGTATCACTCAAGAGGTATCTGGTAGCTGGAAAGGGTTTCTGTATTAACAGTAAGGAAACATTGGCACAAGTTTCCTTACATTTGTGAAAATAATGTACATAAATGTATTAAAATAGGGGAAACTATAGGCAAAATTGTAAACAAAACTGCACATGCTGGAATCAAAACTCATACAACTTTTATGGCAAACTTTAAAAAGAAAATGCTTGTCCTTTTTACTAGCAGAAATCTGGGCCCTTTGGATGTGAGAGGTATGCATGAAAGAAAAGCTTTTATCTGTTTTCACTGGCAATAACAGGACAGTATGGAAGACCTACAACTCAACAGGATCTGGGAACAGGCTAATAGATTGTCTTCTTGGACAATTACATCTTTCTTCTTTCTCTCCACTTATTGTTGCCCATTGAAAATAAATCTTCTGGAGCTCAGAAACATAAAAGAGAGCGAGAGATCTTCTCTTGTTTATATTGCAGTCTAAAATCAAAACAGCATATATTTTAATCATGATGCAGTTAAATTTAGTAGATCTCACTCCTACTGAATCCAAAGAAACAAGTTGTTGTTTTCCATAGGAGTTGATCAGATTTCACTTTAACTAATGGCAGCTTTGTTCTTCTTGGATTCTACCCAAATCAGTGGCATGGTAGCAAGGAACTGAAGTCTCCAGAAAAAGATTATGCATCTACCTGTATGCTTCAGAAAAATTACCCAACCAAGCAAATGGGGCAAGGATTAGAAGGAGTTAGCAAGAAAAAAATGAAAGGTCTACTAGATCTGGGCCGAAAAAATCAAGTTGGCCATTAGATGTCAGTGACCGGTGAGAGTTTTATATATTCCTTCACTGCCACCTAGTGATTACCACATTTCTGAAACCCAGATCTGAAAAGTGAGAAGTATAATCCTAAATATGGAATGTAAGAAAAAAAGGGAGGGCTCAGAAAAACATGGTATTTCACTTCAAATAATTCTCTTCAGACTTTTTAGCTGAAGAACCTTCTGGAATGGCAGGTATGGAGGAAGAGGGGGGAGGGGGAAGAGCTTTTTGCCTGACAGAGCTGTGTGTGATATCTCTGCAATGTACTAGGTAGCGAAATGCATTTCTGTAGATTGATCACAAAAACCCTAAGTAAAGAAATGGTGGCATTCTACTTCGAGCCTTTTATTTGGGGGAAGGAGTGAAATTCAGAATTTTCAAACTTAAGGCATTTGTCTCTGAGCTTCTGAGATGAATGCAGTACCTTGCAGCTGTTCAGCAGCAAAAGCTGAAATTTGCTTTTCAACCATTAGATGGTGCTTGAAACAGAGGATAGGAGCAAGAGAGAGAGAGAAATCTCTGTGTTACATCATTATATAAGTACAATGTTCTGTTTCAAAACATAGTTTGACAGGCAGGGAGCGGCTCCACAAAATAGGTTTAAAGTTATGGAAGCAAAGACATCTGGATTTAGGGCCAGATTTTCATCTGTACATCAAAGTAAATTACGGTAGTCTATGCTAAGATGTGTTTATACATTCAATACTTGGGTTCACTCATTGCAAACTGAGACACAACCAAGGAAATAATAGAATAATGACTTTAGCTTAGCCATTGTGAATAGTGCATGTGCAATGTACTATGGATATAGCTTGTAAAATCGGCACAGGAAACAAAAACCACCACATTGCTCATTGTTTGAGTCTCACCAAATGTTTGTAGCCTTGGCATCTGTATTTGATTGTAAACCAATGCACGATGTTTCTGATAACCTTCAAAGATTGAATATTTTCAAGGAAACATTGCCATCCATTTGTTCAACAAATAAATATGGAACATTGTACTGAGACAAATAGGAGAAAACAAATATTTAATTCTATCTATGTTTGCAAATAAGAAAGTTCAGACAGAATAATAATGATTTGCTCCAAATCTGCCTATCAGATTGCATGGCTAAACAACGAATTGTACTCAAGATTCATAAGATGAAGCTCATTCATCTCATTCATCTGTTGATTTGGCTCAGGGCAGCTACATTGTTCTACGAAGAAGAGATTGCTAGGATCTTTATTGAAGTCAAAGTTTGCAATGTATGACAATGCCTGGTTTCTTCCCATTAATGCCATATAGCAATTTTTGCAATTTTCTACCTGTAGCCATTTTTTGAGAGCGAGTTTGTAGGATTATTTAATTCAAAACAATAAAAGGATGATTATGATATTTTTCTATTTTTAAAATAAGATAGCTGTATTAAGGTTCCAAAGTTTGGTCCTTCATACTCCAAATATATGTTCAGTAAAAAGATGAGCCCAATGGTAAAAATGTTTCTTAATCTAATGAATGCAGTGTAAAGGAAAGCTCAACATGTTAGCTTAAGTATGTGGATGTAATTGCTACAAAAAACATCACAACATTTGCAAAGGTTATTGACAGAAGGGAGGAAGATGCTTCTCAGATCACCAACACAGGGGAAAACTTTTCACAGAGAAAGGAAGGTTAGAATTTACAAATAATAACCAGATTTGTTTTTCTAAACGTGTGTAAGAAGTTATAAGTCTTTTGATTAGAAGTAAACGTTTTTGTTTGCTAAGAAGTTGTAGTGCAGCTTTTGTACCAATCAGAGTTTGAAATATAAAAACCTACACATTAAGGTGACAAATCACCTTGTATTTTATGTTTTAAAGTTTAAACATTACAGAAAAGTAAATCCTCCCTTAAAATTAACACAGTTTCTGATGTCTACATGAATACAGTATGTTATCTTGGCAACAATAAGGAAGTGAGCTTGTGGACTTCATTATTTTGGGATTCTTTGATTTCCCAAACCAGTCTATAACTTTGGACTTTCCTCATGGGCTTACACTCGGGTAAGTAATCTGAATGTTATAGGTTCTGGGGGGGGGGGTGTCTTTGTTTTAATAAGTCACCAGTGAATTGATTGGCTTATTAAGTCAACAGTTCAAAAGCCCAACAGTGGTGTACAAAGGTGAGTAGATGAGTAGAAGACATTCTGCGCCTAAGTTCAGGTAATGGAGGGGGTTACTATGACTGCCCTTCTAAAGCATTTTTGGGAAGTGGCTTGCCAGATCCTTCTTCCTAAAACTGAGAGAAGTAACTAGTCCAAGATTACTCAGCTTGCTGTGTGGCTAATAGACTTTGACTAGAACTCACAGTCTCCTGGTTTCCTGTCTGATGCCTTCACCACTGCACCAAACCGGCTCCCAGCAATAAAGGAGAGGGGAGGTGTTAAAAAGGGATCCATGCCAGGTGTCTGATACACTAAGGATGACACTAGGTAGCTTGGGAAAGAAAAATACAAATTGAAATATATAGATATATTTCTTCAGGACTTTAAACCAAGAGAGTTCTGCATTGAAGGGAAAGGTTATTTTCTTAGTAAGGGAGAGTAGAATCTGCAGTAGATGCTCTTCAAGAAAACCAGAGAAAACACAAAAAGAAGAAGTATGTTTTAAGGCTGGTTGTTATATTTGCATAATACATTCAAATACCTTAACTTTATTTGTGTGCATGTGGGTGTAAGCGTGCATGTATCAGTATACATCCTATACATTTTTATATGTATGTGCATGTAGGTGGGCACAGCAGCGAGGGAATTGTGCAGCAACAGAAATGTTGGAACAATTTCCAACATTTCTCCATCCAGACAGGTTTTTCTTAATCTGGTTTCATGACAATCCAACTTGAGCAGAGAACAGAAGGAGTTTAAAAGTGTGGTGCAGAGATGCCCAAAAGGTAATAATTTTATCGATGGAGATAAAATGTACTTCCACTTGAATTTGTCCCCACAGCCTTATAATGTAAATACTCTTCTTCCTATTCAGCATGAACCACCCGTTCACCAGTTCAGGAAAAGAGCCATCTTTTGAATTTCCTTTCTAAAAGAGATGGAAATTATGATTTACAAAGCCAAGAACTGTTTAGGCATGTCAGTATGAATGTGTTGGTGGGCAGAGCAACTTGTCACAACAGTAAAATCAAAAGTTGAACTGATTATCTGAAAAAGGGATGTGTTTTCCTTCAGATGTTGTGTTGAAATAGAATCTAGACGCCATCGGACAGGAATGCTTTCAATTAGATTCCTTCATGGAAAAGGGGATTTCGACTTGATGACCTCAACTACCCTTTCTAACTCAATCATGTTGCAATTCCTCTATTGCCATACTGTGCAGTCTTTCTATGGAGATCCAGGTCATTGTTGTCCCATAGGTGCTTTTCCAAAAGGCAGCTGGACTTTCTTGTTTTTCTTCCCTTGAAAATGTTTTGCTTCTCCTCCAGGAAACTGAAAAATCTACTTGGATGAGAAGCGAAATGTTTTCAAGAAAAACAACTAAGAAAGTCTAGTCGCCTTTTGGAAAAGCACCTTTGGGATGGTACATTCTTCCAACATTTTCCTTAGAGGGAGGGAAATTTTGGCCCCTGAGATCATCATCTCAGAATTGGTGAGAGACGAGCTTTCAGGGTGCCTAGACAGCCAAGCTCTTGTATTACATAATCTTTGCAATAGCATAAAGCTCATCTCCATAACTTGATGCTGTAATTGACTGCACTGTGTTATTGTATCACTTGTGGTTTTATTCTGTGTTTGAACTGCACTTACTTATAAATGTGCAATGAATAAACCACTATCACCTATACAGCTACTACTCTGCTTTTACAGCCAGTTGAAAACTGTCTTCTTGTCACCTGAGGCTTTTGGAAATTATTGCTGTTCTCTATCCTTTTTTCAGGGGTCTTTCTGGCCATTTTATTTTATTGTCTTTCTTTTTCTTCTCTGATTTCTCCCCACTCCCCCAATCTCTCTTTTCTTTATCTTCCTCCTCTTCCAAGCCAGGTTCATCATGAGAAGCCATCTTCTTGTAGCTATGGTCTTTATTAAGCTTTATATTTTAGAATTGTTTTTCTGTTTCCTCTTTCCTCACTTCCAGATAATTGCTTTGGGGGCACACAATATTCTGCACAATAGGGTTTGATATTCAATGTCGTTTAAAGGTAGCCCAAATAAATATGCAGTTGCCTAGAAATAGGTTTTGCCAACTTCAAAAGTACCACCCAGTCACCTCAGGAGCAGTTCCAAATGAATCTACCCCAATCCATTTTCTCATTCTCATCCCACTCTCTTTCTCTCACATATAAATGCATATAAAAATATAGTAATTTAGCAACATAGTAAGTGGTGAACCTAGTATGTGATGAATGATTTGTAGCAAAGTACAGTTTAGTTGGGATTGCATGAAAGCTACAGCCACCATTCCTCTTGAGTTTAAATTGTCTTTAGAGGTATTTTTGACATGACTAACTGTGTAGTGAAGCAGTTGACTCTCCTTAAATGGACGAAGTCTGCCTTCTGCCCCTTTGTGGTATTGTTCCCTAGGGAATAGCTGGAAATTATTTGAATTTTTTGACCAAAAATAAAGCAAAAACGTTTTCCATAGGGATAAAAAATTGTAGATATTTTAAAATACACTTATATTTTTAAATGTCCCTATTTTAGCAAGATCATCATCATTATCTTAAGTAATTTGTATCAGATTTGGCCTACTAGTAATGAATCTTCAATTTCATGTCTGACAAATTCACCGTCTGACAAATAATTTTCAAGTGGTGAGGAATAGGATTTTTTTTAAAAAAAGAATGTTGCAGACATATCTATAATCACCAAAGAATCAGAGCTAAGATTTGACTGCAATATTCAAAGGGGGGTGGGGATCAACCACAGATTCTTCCACAAAGCTTCTAACCAAAATTTAGAGGTCCCAGACGTGAAATTCAGCAGGTTCTTGCAGGTTCACTAGAACAGGTAGTAAATTTTCTAAGCAGTTCAGAGAACCAGTTGTTAGAAGAAATCTCCTTTTGTTTTTTTCCACTTTACAGGGTTAATCCTGTATGGAAGGCAGGAAAGAAACATTCTGGTGTTGTTTCTAACCTAATATTTATTGCCCTGCCTATAGAAACTGCCCACCCAGTCACACGACCCACCCCAGCCATGCCCATCAAGCCACACCCACAGAACCAGTGGTAAAAAAAATGAATTCTACACTGAGAGGTCCTAATCATCTTTTGCAATTGTTTTCCAGCTACATTCAGAGATTCCAAATCTGAATATTGCATATAATATTAATGACAACATGGTAATGATACAGTAGCACCTTTTAAAGCCATCACAATGCTGGTCATTCCATCAGGTTACCACAGATTCCATAAATCTCATTTGCCACGCATGAAGAGCATACTATTCCCAGTTCAGAATCTGCTCCCAATCCATTTCACTTTAAATGCATTTAATTAATGAAGAAATTTGACAGACGTTTAAAATTCCTGGGGACTTAGTGATATTCTCTACAGTGAGGTGCGATGTGTGTGTGTGTTTTAAAACTCCTCCTAAATTAGAGCGCTCGCAATGAAGGATATTAAGAGAACAAATCTTTGGCAGGGAAGAGTTCAGAAGGTGTTGTGGCAGTTAGTTCTTGTGGTAACCCAATTAACTTGTCAGAAAGTGTAGCATCCCTTTTGTCAGGCTGATTAACTTACTTTCCCCGCAGTGTGAAGAGGGAGAGGAAGGCTCCTTATGCCTGATACAGAGAAATGGATCACACCCAAGGACCTTATTTCTTTGTCATTATCAGAGGATTTTGATTCTTCTCTGGCTCCTCAAAAGCTGGACATGCAGTCTTCACACTGATCACTTAGTAATCCCAAGGGCCAAATTCCCAAATGTACAACTAAGTCAAGACATGTTTTCCTCAACAGGCCAAAGCCACCATATCACCAATTACAGGTAGAAACTCTACTTACAACAGTTTGTTGAGTGCTTGTTCAAAGTTACAATGGCATTGAAAAAAATGATATGACCGCTTTTCACACCAGTGTTGCAGCACACTGTTTATCACTTGATCAAAATTCAGTTGCTTGGCAACCGGCTCCTATTTATGACAGTTGCAGGATCCCCAGGGTCATGTGATCACCTTTTGCAACTGTCTGATAAGCAAAATCAATGGGGAAGAAAGATTCACTTAACAGTGTTGCTAACTTAACAACTGCAGTGATTCACTTAACAACTTTGGCAAGAAAGGTCATAAAATAGGGCAAAACTCATTTAACAATTGTCTCATTTACCAACAAAAAATTTGGGCTCAACTATGATGGTAGGCCGAGGATTATCTATGTGACATAAATGCATTCAAATCAAACAATATTCAGTTGTTGTTTTTTTTAAAAGTGGTAATCCAGCAAAATTTCTTGGAAAATATAATGGTCAAATATGTTGTGAAAGCCAGTTTGGTGTTATTGGAAGAAATATCCATCTGGTTCAATTCCAAGCTGGGAGAAAGATACTGGAAACATGGAGGCTGATTGGAAAGATGGTTTATTGATGAACAGAATCACCAGGGTTTGTGGTTCTGGTGCAGCTGACAAAGTAGAGTTGAGAGTAGTATTTTTTATATATATTCTTCGGACTTTATATTTGAGCTTCCTGTTCCTGTGCAAGAACAAGTATTCTATTGGCTATTGTCAGATTCTTATGGGGTTATGTAGGGGTTATGTAGGGGTCATAGCAGGCTCTATAGGCAAAAGAGGAAATGCAAATCCTAGATAAACTGAGCTAATTTTGTCAACCTTTTGTTTGTTGCTTATCTGAGTTTCCGTCTTGACCCCTTCTTTCAGAATGGATTACCAAATCTGCATTTCTAAAAGCTGGCCTCCTTAGTTTCTGCTTCGGGCAGGAAAACTGAGGCTGGTTTCTGAGTAGGCTGGCCCAATCTTTCTTAATGGATACAAAATATCTGCTGGGGGCTGTTAAGAAAGACTGAGTCTGCTTTCTGTCTTTAAAAAAACATGTTTCTCCATTAGGTAAATATAATATTCTGCCTTTTTAATATTTCCCAAAATATTTCATTCTTGAGGGGATGGATGCTGACTTTCTACACTGTGGTGGTTAAAGGTACCAGGCTAAAAATTGGGAGACTATGAGTTCTAATTCCTCCTGAGGCAAGAAGACAACTCAGTGACTTTGAGCCAGTTACTCTCTCTCAACCCAAAAAGAATGCTGTGACAATGCATTTCTGAAAATCTTGCTAAAAAAAACCCTGCAAGGAGTAGGAAGTTGGTAGGACTCAGAGGTGAAATTCAGCAGGTTCTAGCAGGTTCGCTAAAACCGATAGTAAATTTTCTAAGCAATTCGGAGAACCGGTTATTAGAAGAAATCTCCTTTTGTTTTTTTCCCACTTTACAGGGTTAATCCTGTAAGGAAGGCTGGAAAAAAACATTCTGGTGTTGTTTCTAGCCTTTATTGCCCTGCTTACAGAATCTGCCCACCTAGTCACATGACCCCCAAGCCATGCCCACCAAGCCACGCCCACAGAACCAGTAGTAAAAATAATTGAATTCCACCACCCGTAGGAGTCAACCCTGATTCAAAGGCATCAATCAATCAATCAATCAATTAAATGTTGTTAATGGCATACTTAAAATATGGAGCATAGTTTGGCTTGGTTTGGTTTGGTTTCTCTTTCCCTCCACACTACATATATCCCTAAAATAACAGTCTCCAAATAATCTCATTCTGATCAGAAAATCTCACATGGTAGCCAAGAGATTAATGTGAGGAACAGAATTCCATTTTGATAAAAAGCAAGGTTCCAATCTAGCCAATGCATAATTTCCTGAAATGGATAGCATTACTTCTGAACTTTTACTGAGGCGCGGAATGACGTCTGTATCGATATTTGTAATGGAAGGAGCAATGCTGCTTGTTTTTCCCATCCTCACTTTAAAAAAAAAATCCTCAGAGATGAACTCCAATAGATCCAACACCCCAGCGAAACAACAATCATCTTAAAAAGCCAAGTGGAAATGCATGAAAGACAAGGTCTTTGACGCAAAGCAGAACTGAATATTTATGTGTCTCAGCAGGGAGCTTTTTCCACAGCCTGAGGGCATCAGCTGAGAAGGTCCCGCTCCTTTCCGCCCACATACAAGATCCTAAGCAGACATGCCTTTCAAGCAGTATCTTGTCCTGAGATTTTCCAGCTATCATCTTTAAAATAAAATAAACTAAACTAAACTAAAAAAAAACACACACACATGTCACCTTCTTGGTAACATCAAAAGGAGAGGCATTCAGTACTGATTTTGTTTTCATTGTCCTAGACTTTCAAAGGATGTTAGCAGAATATGTATATATGATCTCAGTGCCAATCAGATATTTTAAGTGTTACCACGATGCAGATGAATGGGAATTTCAACATCCACCCCTTTCTTTCTCGCATTCTTAAAGTGTGGCTAACAAAATCAGTTCTGGAAGCAATTATTAAACATCCTTCAAATAAGGCATGTGTGAGTTTTGGAGCAAAAAATTAGCATAACTAACCTCTTTGGAATTATCTTACTAAAGAAAAAGATGACCTTTTCTATATGTCATCCATCTGCACCACTACCTCAAAAAAAAATCTACTAAATGTTCACAAAATGTCATGTGAAATCTTACAGGATTCCAGCATTCTCATGTGTGTTGAAGGTTTCGTAATCATGCAAAAATTTCATCTTTTTAAAAATTGGATTCTCTGAAAATAGGAACAGGGATTCCTTTCTGAAGATTTAGTACTGCTGACCTGCTTATTATAGGATTCTATTCTAATGATCCTATATAGAATAGAATAGAATAGAATAGAATAACAGTTGGAAGGGACCTTGGAGGTCTTCTAGTCCAACTTTCTGCTTAGGCAGGAAACCCTACACCTTTTCAGATAAAAGGTTGTCCAATCTCTTAAAAACTTCCAGTGTTGGAGCATTCACAACATCTGGAAGCAAGTTGTTCTGCTGATTAGTTGTTCTAACTGTCAGGAAATTTCTCCTTATTTCTAGGTTGCTTCTCTCCTTGATTAGTTTCCATCCATTGCTTCTTGTCTTGCCCTCAGGTGCTTTGGAGAATAGCTTGATTCTGTCTTCTTTGTGGCAGCCCCTGAATCAGCAAAACAAAGGATTCACAAATGCAAGGGAAATACAGTATTAGGATACTTGTGTTGCTCTTTCACAGATTTGTTTGGAATAGTTTCTAATGCAAACGTGTTTAGAATTGTGGCATATCTAGCAAAAACGTAGAAGGCAGGAAAATATTACTGTATAACCAAGAGAGAGAAAGAGTCAAACACAGAAGCAAGGTTTCACACAGGAAGTCACATTATGCTCAGCATTCCAGGTGGAGGACAAAAAGAATTGGTTTTTTTTCCAGGAAGATGCACATCTGTAGTGAACCATCTGAGCCTAGCTTTAAAAAAAAATGTATGTTGAACAAAACATCCCCACTCGAGTGGTGTTTGCTGAAATATTTTGAATAACTGTATCTTATCAGAACAAAATTCAAAATTGTCAGTTTCCCACACACACAATCTGACACATCACAGACCTCCTGGCTTTATATGACTAGACTACTCTTCTAGGCTAAACTTTAGAAGCCTCAGGATATAGTTTAGCTAGATAAAAATCTGTATTGCAAACAAGAATGTAACCAAGCTAAAGCAAAGCTCAAAATTCTTGAAACCCTGTAACGTATCCCACATGAACTCTAATTTCCCCACAGCAAAGTTGTTGCTGTTTTAGACAAATAAGAAAAACAGCAATCTGGGGGGAGGAACCTATCCTTCAGCTGTGAGGAGTCTTGTTCTGCATGATCTGGTGCTTTATTGTTTCTTTCCTTTTAACACTCTACCATCAACAATAAAAATTAATTAAAGCAACTCCATGACTAGTCCTGATGTTCTTCTGACTAGAAATTAGGAATAAAGCAGCTCAACCAGAGGTTAAATTTCGCACAGGTTCTACAGAACTGGTTATTAGAAGAAATCTCCTTTTGTTTTTTCCCACTTTGCAGGGTTAATCCTGTAAAGATTAACTTTACA
>JAEANM010010135.1:0-15962 GCA_017656035.1 Myanophis thanlyinensis
TCTAACCCCCTTTTTAATCTCTAATTCTTCTGTACAATCCCTATTTACCATCACTCTGGCCCTTTGTTTGCTATATAATGCCCGAATTACGTTACCAAATTTCTCCCCTAAACCCATATTTCTTGTCTGTTGGAACATGAACTGCCAGCTCACATTATTGAAAGCTTTTTGGCTGTCTAAAAAAATTAATGCTGCCTGTTTTTCTGGGTGCGCTTCATAATATTCCAAAATATTTATTACCATTCTGGTGTTATATCTAATCTGTCTTTTTGATAAGAAACCATTTTGATCAGAATGGATTATTTCATTCAGCACCAGCTTTAACCTTTCTGCCATAATAGTCATGAAAATTTTATAATCCACATTTAAAAGAGAAATTGGCCTATAATTTTTAATTTGTTTGCTGTCAGTATCCTCTTTCAGAATAATAGAAATGTATGCCTCTGTCCAGGAATCAGGTATTTTTGCTCCTTCCAATATATCATTATACATCCGTAACAGAGTCGGTTCCAAATTTTCATATAATGTTTTATATAGTTCCCCCAGTAGTCCATCTGGACCGGGAGTCTTTCCATTTTTTTTGTTTTTGGACCGCCCTTTTTAATTCAGTGCTTGTTATTTCCCTGTTCAATAAATTTATCAGATCCTCTTCTTGCACTTCTTCTTCTTTATAAAGGTTTTCATAAAAGGTTTTGATAAATTGTTTCTTTTCTTCCAATTTGTGATACTCCTTTCCATTTTCATCTTGTAGTATTTGTTGTAATATTTTTCTCCTTTTCCTGTTTTAATTTATAAGCTAACCATCTACTTGGTTTGTTAGCGTGCTCAAAGAAATTTTGTTTTGCTGTTTTTAAATCCCTTACCCTCTCTTCTTGCTCTATCAATTTTAATTTGTGTTTAGCCAGAAGGAGTTGGGATTTGAATTCCCCATCTCCTGGTTTCTCTTGCAAGACCCTTTCCCACTTTTGGATTTTTTTCTTTAAAATATCTTGTTTTTGTCTTTTCTCTTTGTTTCTTTTGGCCATGTAAGCGATCGCTACTCCTCGTAAATATGCTTTTTCCGTATCCCATAAAATTTGAGTCTGTATTGGTTGTTTCAAATTTTCCTTGAAAAATATGGCCATATCATTTTTGCTTTTTTCGATAAATTTCTCTTCTTGCAGTATTTGTGGGTTTAAAGTCCATCTATATCTTGGTTTAAATTGTTTCTTCCATTTTATCTTTAATGGATTGTGGTCTGCCCATGTGTTTGGTAATATCTCAAAACTTTCAATTTCTGAACCTATCTCTTTATTTGACCATAGCATGTCTATTCTAGACCATGATTTTTGTGGGTTTGAGTAGTACGTAAACTCTCTCTCTCTGGGATGTAATTTTCTCCATTGATCAATTAACTGTAATTCCTACACCATAATGTGTATCTGTTTCTGTTGTAGTTTGGCTCTTGACTGATAACACCACAGAATATGAGAAAAATAAATTTTCTCTTGCTGTGTAAACATTATAAATTAAGATATATTATATACAGTGCATTAAGAAATAGTAAAACAAAATACCATAATCAAGGGCATAGGTAAGAAAAAAAAACATATCTAAACTAGGTATAAAACACTTTGTTTCCACCATACCATAGATTCATAGGTTACCTTTTCTTTTTAAAACATCTTAACTTTCTCTTTTTTGAGGATTTCCAACCACATTTTTTTCAATCTTTCTGTTTACCTGTGAAATGTTTGCTGTTCTTCATATATCTGTTTGGCAATTTAATCCTCATTCATTCTGTGTATATGGTCAAATCACTTTTTTCACTGTCATTTTTATTTTTATTTTATTTTATTTTATCAAGATTTATATATCACCCCCTCTCCCAAGGGACTCGGGGCGGTGCACAGCAGATAAAAACACGTAATAAACAATCTAAAAACCAATTGAAATAATTATATAAAGCTGATACAAATTAAAATTAAGAGTTAAATTTGGCATTAAAATCAACAATTAAAATAAATTTAAATTAAAAAAAAATAAAATTACAAAACTAGAACAATTTAAAATTTAAACCCTGAGTCATTGCTCACTTTACTATTTAATCCATATTCATTCAGCACCTATTTAGTCTTGAACTACAGTATCTCTTTTTGTTATATTAACCATAGTTCTTAAATGCCATATTTCTATCGTATGTAATATAGTTTATGTTTCTTCTGACATACCAAACTCTCTTTACCATTAACAAAGATGCTCTTATACCCAGATGTTTTCACTTCTTTTACCAAACATTCCTTCTTCACAACACACTATATATCTACTTCTATTCTATCAGCTTTTGCATTCAAACTTCTTCATCCATTTTCCATTTTTAATACACATTTTATTGAGATGTAAAAATTCATGTTCTTTCTCTAGAGTTTTTCTTTTTTCTTTTTTTGCTGTTTACATAATCCGCAATCATTCACTTTATTGATTCTGCCAAATATAAATAGCTTTGACAATAGGTTAAGCCCTTTCGTCCTCAGTGCAACATGCAGTTTGTTTAATATTCAGGGA
Source organism: Myanophis thanlyinensis (assembly GCA_017656035.1). NCBI lineage: Eukaryota > Metazoa > Chordata > Lepidosauria > Squamata > Homalopsidae > Myanophis > Myanophis thanlyinensis. Next base: position 2,545 of record JAEANM010010135.1, read on the forward strand.
AGATCATTTGGGTTCTTAGAGAAAATTATGAAGTTATTTCCATACACTTAACAATGAGAAGAAATTACAATAACACTGTGCAATCTCCTTAATTATGTAATATATTTCTGGATAAATTCATATGAAATTCTTTTGGTGACAGAGATCTGCTGATCCTACCCTGAGGTAGAGTGAAGCATCCACCTGAGGTAGAGGAGGGAGGAATGATGGTAAAGCATCAGAGAAAAGAACTATATATGTACTACAGGGTATTCTTTGTTTCTCTGAAATTGTCTAAGAGTAGGCACAATGTTGTCCCACACTGAAAAGTTAATTGTAAGACTAGTTATCTGCTGCACACAAAACAGAAGATAGCATCTCTACTTGGCCACTTAATGAAAATGTCTGGCTACCATTTTCCTCTTATCTTTTCCTTTCTCCTCTCTTTAGGATGCATTGTACTTGTTTTTATTTAAATAAGAAGGTAAATAAGAAGTAAATAAGAAGGTAAAGGAGGACCTGAGTATTTTATTCCACTAGTCATTGCTGACTACATCTCCAATTCAGGGCCATTGAGCTAGTATGGTCTAATGACATTTCTATGGTCATGTGGCCAGCGTGATGTCATGGAGCACTGTTACCTTTCCACCAAAGTGGTACCTACTTATCTACTCACATTTGCATGCTTTCAAACTACTAGGTTGGCAGACATTGGGGAAAGGATGGGAACTCACCCTGTTGCATGGTGCTCGGGTTTCAAACCCAGGCTGCCTTCCAGCTGACAAGCCTAGCATCTTAACTGCTGAGCCACTGCACTGCCCTAAATAAGAAGTTGGGAATGATTAATTTATGCAGAACATATCTGTCTTTTTTAAATGCAGCAAAGTAAATTCAACAGTCCAATGACTTTATTTCAAGTTGTTTCTGAAAGTCTGCTTACATTCAGAAGTGGTATCTGACTCAAATGCAGATGCTATTTTTAATTAATTATAGAAAGACTTCACATAAATCTTTTGCTAATGTCTGGAGCACAAATTGGAGAGCCCAATAATTTATACGTTCCTCTTTGGCCTTGAAATGTTAATGTTTGTGACTTATAGAACTGGGTAGTTGGTTAGTTATTTCATGCATACTTTTGACTTTATATAAGTTTTACTTCCTAAGACACATTCAAATAGCACAGTTAGGACCCACACAATTTTACCAGTGCTAAAAATGAAAATATACTGTAATGGTTCTAAGGAAGAAGAATTTATTAATTGTCCAATTATAATACGTAAACTTTTGTATTATTTTTTGAAACCTCAGTGGAATTTGAAGGTCATTTATTTTAACTATTGTACAAAAATAAAGATGTGTATTGAATATACAATGTATATTGTCGGTCTTCAAATTGTGGTTCTCTTCCATTGCTATCTTCCCCTGTAATGTAAATATTTACCTACAGTACAACATGTGCATAACTCACATCCTGTGGCCATATGTCTACTCTGTGGATGAAAATGCTTTATTTGGGGTCAAAATTTCTATTTGAAAACATACTTGATTTGAAGATACGTCCAGTATAACACTGTAATAAAGATTTTTAGGAAGCCATTAAAATGGAGAAAAGATAGTATAGTATATGGCCATTAACAGTGAGGACTAGGGAGGTCTCAACATAAACATTGCTTTATTTCTATTTAAATATAATGTGTCTGATATGTGTGTGTGTGTGTGTGTGTTTGTATCTATATATCTATATATAATACTATGCAAGTATATATCTGCTTTGATCTTTCTTCCTCCAATTTACCCCAAGGGAAAATAGAGAGTAAATCTTATGGTTTCTTTTGTTATAACATTTCAAATTATTTCTGCCAGTTCTAGATCCTTGAAGTGGGTAGTGGAAATAAGATCAATGTGGTCAACATGCCTTTATATGCTCCAATAAACTTTCTTTTCTGGCACTGGATTCTGATAAACAATTGCCCCCATTTTGTTTTAGAGACATACTTTTATGAAGGGAGAATTCTTTGTATATGTCCAGTTCAATATGACAGCACTCACGGTTAACAGAAACCACAATAAGAACAGTATATCAAAAGGGAAGCTTATGTTTTCAAAGCAGCAGGAGATGAAGTTGAAGAAACCTCAAATTCTCTACTTTGATAATATAAAAATCTGGCCAAATATGAGTTTCATGTTTCTCACACTTGTTATCAACACTCTGCCATGACACTTTCTTTTGTATTTGTGAAGAATTTTCCCCCTAAGATTGATAATTTTATTCTTGATTACATTATTATTACTCTATATACCAGTGGTGACGAACCTTTTACTTACCAAGTGCGGAAAAGAACATGCTTTGCACGGGCCATCTGCACTTGCGTGTGGCTCCTCCACGTGCGCTGCATGTGCAACTGCACCATCTGTGCATGCATGCAGCTTTTGCACATGCAATGCATGCGCACTGCATGCAGGCACTCACGCACACATGAGCAATCGCCTGTGCATGCACAGGAGAGCTCCAAAGACCAGCTGGATTGCCTGCTGCAATCGTGTGCATGCACAGTAGAAGCCCGAAGACCAGCTGGGTCTCTGCAATTGTGCATGCATGCATGCATGCACAATCACATGTGCATGCACAGCTGGAGATAAGTTGGCTGACAGCTTGTGTGCCCAGAAAGATGGCTTTGCGTGCCACCTGTGGCATCCATGCCATAGGTTCGCCATCACAGCTATATACTATTCTGGGCTCACTTGGGAAGAAGATTGATGTAACAATCAAAGAAAAAGTAAGAAACAGCAGTAGTGATGTTAGGATATATAAGCATTTGAAAATAGCTTTTTTTTCCTAGAGCAAGAAAAGTTACAATCCAAAATTCTTAACTGCTACCCTTCAGAAAGTGCTGTAATTAGATATTTTTTCCTGTTTAAATTGAACTGGGGGGGGACGACGACTCTAAAAGGCCTAATGAAACAGAGCAGCTAAAACTTTAAAGAGGAAAGGGTATTAAGAATAGTCAAAATTGCATTCTACTTGCCTCCTAAAACAAGGGCACAGAGTCTTTGTTCAAATGTTATTAATAGATAAAAAGTAATCCACAAGTAAATGATTCCAGACTGTAGCTACTGTGTGTATCTGGGCTAGACATATATATATATCTACGTATTGTTTTTCTAGTCTGACTAATTGTCTTTGTTTTTAATGACTCTCCTTAATATGTCTGTTTTATGTTTCACAAATATTTAACCATGGCATTCTTTGTCACCAAGAGTTCCATCCATTCTTGTGAGAGGTAGAAATTGGCAATCCTACTTCAAACAGTATTGATTACACTGTGAGCTAAATGAGAGTGCATACAGTTGTGTGAACGAATAAATACATTGCTACTGCTTAAAAATAGCCCTGCTAAAAGTAATACATAAGATGATATTAACATTCTTGTAGGGAGGATGACTTGGAAGACAGATATACTCTATGAGCTTCTTTGAAGCCAGAGAATGGCAGACTGAAGCTTGGATTGGAATGTAGCTATATCCATCTTGCAATTTGGATTTGAGCCTGAAAAAGTTGAGGAAATAGTCTGTGATATTGCACATTTAACATATCTGCCTATGGAGATTGTCAATCATCCAGATCAGGGGTGTCAAGCTCGCAGTCCACGGGCCAGATGCATTACATGCGGGCCAAGTCCACCCCTGGTTTAGTGAAGGAGGAAAAAGTTGTGATATGGCACATGATGACAATGTGTTGTCACAAGCAATGTGTTGCTTTATCCAAAAGGCAACTGGATTTTCTTGATTTTTTGTTTGAAAAAGCCATGCAAGGCGAGAGCACAGATAGCCCTTGATTTATGACCACAATTGAGTCTAAAATGTCTGCTAAGTGAGACAGTTAAATTAATTTTGCCCCATTTTATGTCCTTTCCTGCCATCATTGTCAAGTGAATCAGTGCAGTTGTTAAATTAGTAATCTGGTTGTTAAGTGAATCTGGCTTCCCCATTGACTTTGCTTATCAGAACATCACAAAAGGTGATCATATGACTTGGGATAAGCAAGCATCATAAATATGAGTCAGTTGCCAAGAGTCTGAATTTTGATCAAGTGAACATGGAGATGCTGCAATGGTCACAGATGTGAAAAATGGTCATAAGTCACTGTTTTCAGTGCCTTTGTAACTTTGAATGGTCACTAAATGAACTATTGTAACTTGAGGACTGTCTGTATAGAATGAAGAAAATTCCCTATGAGGAGTGCCAATTTTAGGGAACAAGACTGTCACTTGGTCTTCTTCTTTCTCTTTTTCCATGTTGTGATCAACTCTTTCCCAGAATGATGTCATATAAGTGTACACAAAACCTTAGATAACTAGTCCTTAAACTGAATAGTAATAGGGCTAATAAAAAATTATGTCCATCAACCAACTATAAGATTAGAAATAGACTGGCTAAATGCAAAAGCGTGCCCCTGAGCAACTTCCATACGCCCTAAAGACTGTACTTTCTGTGACTGCAACATGCATTTACTTTTCCAGACCAATTGATCATTCTCTTTCAGCTGACTACATATGAATCCAGTTGTCTCAAATTCTTATTACAGATTGAATCTCTCATTATATTAACTATAGTGGTTCCTTTTCAGCTTAAACCCCTTATTGTAGGTTATTCAATATCTGCAGTTATAAGACTATATATGAAATACCAGAAACAATTATATTTTTCAATTATAGCATTTAAACTGACTAAAGCTATAGAAATATTTAGGTAACAGCTACAGGAATGTCAATGCAAAAAATTATTTAGGCCTCTGAAAGTGTTTGAGAATTTAGAATTACATTTTTTTTCATTCTGTGACATAATTTTACATGACAACTTAGTTTTTACTCCAATCATTTTCAAATATGTTTTGCTATGGACTATGCTGGAGCAGGACTGTGTAAAAAGGCCTTGGAAGATGTCATTGTTTTATTTAAAAAAAATCTTTACAATTAAAATATATTAATTATACAGTGCAAAATGTTTGGTTTCTGTGTTCCTTTTGAGTTTATCCAACCATATTGTGCCACAATGCACCAAACGGTGTAGTTTTATATTTTGAAGTACATCAGCATCTTCCTAGTTTAGTGGAAATATCTGCCTATGTAATGATCATTCTAAAAACTAAGAAAATATGCTGGCCTAAATCTCACTCATGAATTTAGAATTTATATTTATTAAACTTAAATGGGCTATAAGAGCAGATTGCTATAGTGTATGAATCTCTTCTCTCATCTATGAATCTATAATTTCTTATATCCAGTGGTGGGATTCAACTAATTTAACAACCGGTTCTCTGCCCAGCTGAACCAGCAGTTCTCCTAACTGCTTAGAAAGTTAACAACTGGTTCTAGAGATTAGGTGCAAACTGGTTGAATCCCACCTCTACTTATATCTACCTTAAATAACAATTTAACGGCTTGCATTTGGAAGTTGTGGGAGCTTCATCACTGGAGGCTTTCAAGAAGAGATTGGACTGCCATTTGTCAGAAATGGTGTAGGGTCTCCTGCTTGGGTTGGGGGTATGGACTAGATGATCTACAAGGTCCCTTCCAACTCTGTTAATCTGTTAAGTATTTGCAAGTCACCATCCAACTTAGTGAAATTTACATGCAGGTGATGAACTGCAAATTAAAGATAAGGTAGAAGCTAGAGTTAAGGTGAGCTAGGAAAATGACAGCTATTGAAGATCAGATTCTTTTTATATGTATAGCGAGAGTATACAGAAGATAAGATTTGGCTATTCAAATATCCCAGCATGATGTTAAATTTCCAGAGGTCTGGAAGGCATTGCTGAACTACAAAAAATATGACATTTTTACAGGTGTGTGTGTGTGTGTAGTGTATTAGCATTGTTAGGAATGTAAAACTAATAATTGTTGGGTAGACAATATATAAACCAGGATTGTTAATTTAAGAATTGTTACTTTACCTCTAAGTGCTATAGCTTTAAGGAAAATGTGATTGGCTACTGCTTCCTCAAGCAGCAATAAGAAGGAGCCAGAATCACTTGTGATTGTGGGTTACTGGATGCAGATCAGACAAAATCACTAATCAAACCGCAGCGAAGAAAAACCCCCCGCAAAACGAACAACTATGGTTTCAGCGGCTCCATCTCTCACGTTCACCCCCTACAATCCCAAGAGAGAAACATGGAGCGCATCCCTGGAAAGGTTTGAATTCTTTCTCGATGGAAGCAACCTGGAAAACCTTCTGGAATAGAAGAAGCAATTGGTCTTCCTCAATTACTGCGGATCGGAAGTCTTCGCAATGGCCATCACCCTCGTGGCCCTACAAACAATTAAAAGAGGTATAAGGAACCAAGCGGAAGGTGAGACGATTGCTGAATTCCTTGCATCGCTAAGGACAATAGCCATCCACTACGACTTCGCAGATCTGGACTGAATGCTATGGGACAGACTCGTCTGTGGCTTGAGGGACAACAAACTTAAGTGCAGACTGCTGGCAAGAACCTCAGTCACCCTTGCAAAAGCAATCAAAGAGGCCACAGCAGCGGAAGTGGCATACAAGCCCCTCAAAGGCAAGGAATTAACTTCAGTCCATCAAGCCACCTGTGAGGATGATACTGGGTCAGACACAACAGAAGATGGCAATGTCCACCTGGTCAAGCCCATGAGAGGACCCAAGATGGCCACCAAGGGATGCAACACCACATGCGCAGGCTGTAGGGGCAGCCATGCCAGGCAATATTGCAAATACCTGGCCGCAACCTGCAGAAGGTGCAATAAGAAGGGACACCTAGCCAGAGTCTGCAGAGCAAACCTGGGACTGGCAACAAATCAATCCCCAACCCAGACAAGATGGACAGGTCAGTTCAAGAGGGGCCCCAACAGAGAACACCAGAGGAAGGGTGCTTCACCATAAGGGCTTGGACAAACCAAATGACCAAAGAAGGCAAATTACAATGGAAACCAAGAAGATAAAAAATTCCAGTAACCATCAAAATAAACAATCAAGAATGCCACATTGAGCTAGACACAGTGTCAGCCATCACCATAATGGCCTGGGACACCATCACAAAAATCATCCCAAGCCTCAACAAACAAAAGCTGAGAAAATGCTCAACAATCCTCAAGGACTATCAGGGCAACAGAATCCCCATAGCAGGCTGGGAATCCATCCCAGTAAGCTATCAAGATTTCCAGGGACCCCTACCCCTGATCATCGTTCAGGGGAAATTGCCAAGCCTCCTGGGTCTCGATTGGTTTGATGCCCGAGGCATGGGCATCACCGGAGTCATTCACAACATTGGAGATGGGGACAACAGAGAGCTGACTGAGGAATTTCCCTAAGTATTCGATGACCAGCTGGGCAGGTACAAAGGGACCCCTATTTCATTCTCCCTAGACCCTGCCATAGCACCCATTAGAATGAAACTGCGCTTAATCCCCTTCATGCTTAAATCAAAGGTGGATGAACAATTAGACAAATTAATCAAGCAGGAGATACTAGAACCTGTAGACCATGCCACATGGGAAACCTCCATAGTAACCCTGATTAAACTAGATGGCTCGGTCAGAATCTGCACTGACTACAAATGTATGATTAATAAAGTGCTGCAAAACCACGGATACCCAGTCCCAATCATCCAACACCTCTTACACTTCCTGGGTTAAGGAATTTTTTTTGCCAAGCTTGACCTGGCCCAGGCATACCAGCAATTGCTTGTGGACAATAAGACGGCTGAAGCACAAACTATTGTCACCCACTGGGGGGCCTTTAAATGTAATAGACTGCAATTTGGGGTTAGCATGGCACCTGGACTATTCCAATCATTAATGGAACATATTTTACAGGGAATTCCCGGAATCATCCCATACTTTGATGACATTCTAATTGCAGAAGAAAATTGGACCGAACTCTACACCAGATTACTGGCAGTACTACAAAAATTCCAAGAAGCCAGACTAAATGTTAAAAAAGACAAATGCCACATAGCCATCCCAAATGTCAAGTTCCTAGGATACCTAATCGATGAAAAAGGCATACACCCCACAAATGACAAAATCAAAGCCATCCAGGAAGCACCCACCCCCACAAACAAAACACAACTACAGGCATTTCTGGGACTGCTGAATTTCTACAGCATCTTCCTGCAACACAAGGCAACAATCACTGAACCATTACATAGACTGCTGAATAAGAAAGCAGCTTGGACTTGGGGAGAAAAAGAAAATGCTGCCTTCAAGGGGGTCAAAAAATTAATATCATCAGAAAGCCTGCTAGTACAATACAATGAGCAGCTTCCAATCACATGCAATGTGTCCACCTTTGGTGTCGGAGCCATACTCAGCCACAAATTTCCAAACGGGTGGGAAGCACCAACTGCATTTTTCTCATGGACACTCTCCCCAGCTGAACAGAACTACAGCCAGCTTGACAAAGAGGCACTGGCAGCCGTAGCAGATATCAAAAGTTTCCATGAATACCTCTATGGCAGGAAATTCCAACTAGTGATGGACCACAGACCCCTACTTGGCATAATTACAGGTGACAGGCAAATCCCCCAAGTCTTATTACCATGCATGACCAGATGGATGGAGTTCCTGGCATCCTACAATTATCAACTAGTCTACCGACCCGGCACGTCCATCACACATGCAGATGCATTAAGTAGATGCCCACTTCAAACACACGTCGAAGACCCAGCCCCAGCTTCACAAGTGCTTATGATTGAAAGTTTCCCAGACAATCCGCTAATAGCAACAGACATCGCCAAGGAGACCAGAGCCAACAAGACCCTATTGGAAAACTACAGATGGGTCTGCCAAGGCTGGCTGGAAAAAACACCAGGCGCTGAATTTAAAAAATTCACCATGCACCAACACGAAATCTCCATACAAAAGGGATGTCTACTGTGGGGAAACAGAGTCATCATCCCCAAACGACTACAACAGCAAGTACAACAAACACTTCATGACGGCCACCCAGGAATAGTGCACATGAAGGCACTAGCAAGGAGCTACGTGTGGTGGCCAAACATTGATGAAGATATAGAACACTGGGTGAAACTCTGCCAGCCCTGCCAAATGTCCCACCCAGCACCCCCATCAGCCCACCCCACACAGTGGGACAACCCAAAGAGACCGTGGTCACGCATCCACATAGACTTCGCAGGTCCCCTACAAGGCTACATGCTGCTAATCATCACAGACACCTTATTCCAAATGGATAAACGTCCAAAAGATGACAGTCACAACCACAGAAGCAGTCATCACTAGCCTGAAGCAGCTTTTTGCACCCATGGCCTGCCAGACGTACTTGTCTCCGACAACAGGCCACAATTCACAGTGGTCTGGTTCGGAGAATACCTGGCCAGCCAGAGGATCAGGCATGCCCTCACAGTGCTCTTTCATCCTTCTGGAAATGGGACTGCAGAATAGGCCGTGAGGTCAACGAAAGAAGCCCTAAAAAAGATGGGACCTGGAGACCTACAGGAGAAAATCAATAGATTCCTCCTCACGCAACACACAATACCTATCACACCCACAGACAGAAGCTCCACAGAACTTCTAATGGGCAGGAAACTGAGAATTGGTCTCAATAGATTACACCCAGACCAACTAGACAATCGCACCAGGGAAACAGAACAGAACATCAGGACCTTCAAACCAGGGGACCCAGTGTTTGCAAAAAATTATGTGGGCGAACCCCACTAGATCCCAGCCACCATCGCAAGAGCCATGGGCCCCAGGTCATATGTCCTCACCCTAAAAGATGGCAGAGAGTGGCGGAGACACATAGATCAGCTTCGTCACAGACTCGAAGCGACAAATGCGAACCAAGGGGTGAGGGAGAGCCGGTCGGGAACCAAACCGCGAGAGGAAAACTCCAGACAAAAATCAATGGAGGCACAACAAGAAAACAACAACGCCCCAAGATGCCAGTCAACAGAGGCCGCAGATAACAACGAAGAAGAAGAAAAAATACCAGTGGTCCTATCTGTGGGCATCAACCGGAGACCGGAGGCTGCACCCACCACAGAGGTCCAGCAGCCACAGGAGGAGCGAAGACAGGAGACAAATCCAGAAGCATCCACTCCCGATGAACACACAGCTGGAATAAGACTGAGCATGCACAGATCAGAGAGAGAGCGTAGGCAGCTGGCTTACCTAAGTGAGTACACCTGTCAGCTTCACAGCATAGACTCTTGGCGCCAGCCAGGTGGGGAGGGGTGTTGTGTCTGCGCATGTGCAGATCTATTGCATTACCTAATGCTTTTCCCAGCATGGGAAAAGCCTTTGATTTATATAAAGGAGAGCTGCTTGCCTACAGCTCCCCGTTAATGATCAGAGTCTTCAATAAAGACTTGTTGCTTTACTGTTGATCTGCCTCTTCTCATTCTTCCACCCACACAACAGTTTGCAATCTCTGTATATTTGTTACTGGACTTTGAGAATTGGATTATCCCTGAACTGAACTGTTTGATGACTGACTGACTTGACTGTGAATGAATTCGGACTAACTGATGGACTTTGCTAAACCTCTATTTCCAAAAAAGTAAAACCTATATTTTTCTACTCAGTGTTTCTGTATCTTGGTTTGTGTATTTTACCATACCACTCTCACAACATTCCACTGTGTACTCATTCTCCAAACAGAGGACCATCCTTAACACTGGTTATGGGCCCAGGGTAAAAGTAGATCCAGTTGGTCTCAGTTGGTTCCAGTAGTAGCTAAAGGAGAGTTGGTACTAGATACACAACACTGTATACAGACAGCTGTGTAGTTTATAATTGGTGGTTTATATCCTGGAGAAGATGGCACAAGACCCATCAACAAGTCTGTCGCTGATAACCCGGCTGGATGAAACAAACTATGTTTCCTGGTCTATGAAATGCATAGGGAAGGTTTATGGGATGTCATCCAGAATCCACCAGATGTAACTTCTTGGAATCCAGATGATGATGAAGATGCCAAGAAGATAGCAGAGTTTCAAAGAAACAATGAATGAGCATTGTGCATAATTGGTCTAACACTGAGTGACCAACAGCTAGTACATATTCATGGTGAAGAGTCTGCTGCTACGTATTGGGACAATTTGAAGAGGATTTATGTGCATGACATTGTAGGTGCAACATAAATATTACAAAGAAGCTGTTTAGGGCACATCGTCAGAAGGTGGTGATATGTTAGATCATTTAAACTTTATGAAAGGTGTTTTCCAGCAACTTCTTGCAAAAGAATTAATTTTTTCAGAGCTACATCAAGTTTACATCATTCTTTCTTCACTGGATGAAAGCTATGATGGCTTTGTATCTTCAGTTGAAGTGCTAACCAGAAATGAACTAACATTGACTGACATAATTGCAAGACTGTTAGAAGAGTCCAGAAGAAGACAAGAAAGACACCAGTTGAGAGAGAAACCACCACAACATGAAGAAGATTCTTCTACTGCTTATTTTGTTAAAAAATGTTTTTCTTGTGGGGCTAAGGGACATGTAGCTAGATTCTGTAAAAAGGGAAAACAACAGAATACTAGTAAGACTAAGAAAAATGCTATTAGTAATGTCTACTTTAGCTAAGTCTAGCAATGCACATGTAAACCATGATTTGTGGGTAGTTGATAGTGGAGCATCACAGTGCATTACTAAAAATAGAATTTTTTTAGTTAAAATAACCACAAGCAAGCAACATGTGTCTTTGGCAAATGGCTAGAAGTTGAAGGTATCTGGTGAAGGTATTACATTTTGTTCATTGATAAAAGAACTCAGTTTGTGGTAATGTGAGACCACATGATGAGTGTCTACATCTATTGCATAGAAGAATGGGTCATATAAATTTTAAAATGCTGCAACAAACAGTGAAGCTTTCAGATGGCATAAGATTAAAAACTTGCAATAAATATTTAAATTGCAATATTTGTAACCAACAAAAGAGCAAGGTTACACTAGCCAATAGGATAAATGGATTTAAAACAAAAGAACCTCAAGAGGTTGTGTTTGTAGATATTATAGGACCTAAAAAACCCAGTATGGAAGATGCCTGCTATATATTAAGTATCTTAGACCATTATTCCAGATATGGTTTCTATTACCTAATGAAGTCTAAGACAGAAACATTCCAACATTTTTGTAATTGGCTGAAGTTCGCAGAGAGAAAGATAAAAGCAAAAGTTATCACTGTAGTTACTGATAACGGAACTGAGTTCACGAATAGAAAATTCCAAAACATGCTTAAATCAGCTGGAATACAGCATAAGCGGTCTGCTCCTTATAGACCACTAAACAATGTATTTGTGGAAAGAAGGGGGCAAACATTTCAGGCCATGGTTAGATCAATGATAGCTGATTCTGAGTTGCCTGAATCTTTGTGGGGAGAGGCTGTTATGTGTAGCAACCATATTTTAAATAATGTGGTTAATTCTATAACAGGTGAACTACCATTCACTCTGTGGCATGGCAGAAAACTGAATTTAGACTACTTGCACACATTCGGAGCACCAGCATGGGTGCACATTCCCTCACAAGTAAGAAGCAAGGGGCAGCACAGAGCTAGACAGCTATATTTTGTTGGCTATAATTCTAATCATAGGTCATACAGGTTTTGGGATAAAGGCACTGCGAATGTTTACTCTAGTGCAAATGCAAAAATTATGGAACATATTGGGTGGAGTAGATTAGACTCAACCAATGAAGTAATAATTGACACCCAAATCCCTATTAAAGAGATAGTAAAGCCCGTAGCAGAACCTGTTAAAGAGGAAGAGCAGATGCTTGATGATTCAGAGATACAGGAAGAATTAAAAGAGGAACAGAGACAGAAGAATCAAATCCTGTAATTCTAGACGTTCTATCAAAGTATCTCATCCACCTGAAAGGCATCAAGCCACTATTGCATGTTATGTAAGCAAAGTACCTGCTACATATGATGAGAATAGTCTGTATCCAAAGGAGGATCAGATAGCCTGGAATGTAGTGATAAAAAAGGAACTTAAATCCTTAAAGGATCTTGATGTTTATGAGGATGTAAAATTACCATCAGGCAAAAATGCAGTAGGTAGTAAATGGATTTTTAAGATAAAAACAGGCATAGATGGGACTGTAACCCATAAGGCTCGATTAGTTGCTCAAGGATTTAATCAATCTGCCAGTGATTACGATGAAGTTTTTGTTCCCAGTTTAAAAGCCACAACTCTGTGAGCAGCACTGGTTTGGGCAGCCAAACATGGTTATAGAATTAACCATTTAGATGTAGAAACTGCATATGTACATGCACCTTTACAGCATGTTGTTTACCTTAAGTAGGGTGACCAACCGTCCTCTTTTGCCCGGACATGTCCTCTTTTTACGTGCTGTCCGGGGCGTCTGGGCGGGTTTAATAAATTTTATAAATTTACCCGGATGCCCCGGACTGGACGTAAAAGTGGCGACGTCATGTCCGGGCAAATGGAGAAA
>JAEANM010010136.1:0-15961 GCA_017656035.1 Myanophis thanlyinensis
TAAGCATTTCACTGCATATTGTACCATGTATGACTGTGCATGTGACCAATAAAATTTGAATTTGAATTTGAAATTTGGTAGCGAAGCCCATCACTAAGACATTAGCAAACTGACAAGATCAAAAGAAGAATGTTGAACTGATAAAAACCAGTGCAGTTTACCTGAAATAAACCTCACAGGCTTCGTGGTCTTTCAGGGAGGTTTGTATTTTTAACCATGAATTCAGTTCATCGGCCAACCGTGTTTAAATAAAGGTGCTCCTTATGAAACTTCTAATCTCTCTGTCTGATTGAAAACAATTTAAGAAAGCGAGAAAAATGAACTTCCATTCTCACCCTAACCCCTGCCTTGCAGACAAATGGATTAGGTGCCCCCCCTCCCATGCCTGATCTCAGAACAGCAAAGCTGGTGGAATCTGTTCAGAGCTGAGCTGGGAGCTTGTGACAATCTCCAAACTGCAGGTGCTGGACTAGGAAATCCAAAATATAGCCTGGAATAAGGCAACTGCAGGCCACGTCTTTCCAGCTGCCAAGATCACAACATGGCCGTGCCCCTGAAGTCATCAGGAAGTGAGAAGCAGAAGAATGTATTATTAGAAAGCACAGCAGAAAATACTTTTATTTTATTCTTAGATACAGGATACAATTTTTTTGGAGTCAGCAAAACACCCAGGTCTACAAGAAAATGGGGATTTCACCAGATTCTTTGGAGTGGCGAATCAAGGGGTCTTACTTATTAAAAGACCGTTGATCCATTGGTGAATTAATAAAGACCTTCAAACTTTCCGCAGAAAGCAGCCGTTTTAGGAGGTTTGTTACTCAGCTGGAGCAGCCCACCGAGGAGAACAAATAAATAATTACAAGATTGAAATCCCACCCCCTCCCCTAAAAACCAGCCCCTTGCAATGGGTGCGCCATGGTGGGTTTTTCTCCTTTCTTTTCCCCTTTGGCTTGCACACTGAAAGCACAACCCAGGCCAAGACCACAGCCACAAACAGCTGCAGCCGCATGACACAACAGCACACCTTTTAATCCCAGTAAGTAGAGAAGGTGCCTCACTCCCTGCAGGAAAGCGTATTTGCCACCACCTGGGCAGCCAGGTAAACACACCTGATCCAGGATGAGCCTTTTAGGTCTTGACATCCAAAGAAAAAGCTTAAATACCCTCAGACTTTTGCTACGCAAAGCCCAGGAGCTGATTTTGACCTGGGGTCCAAGATGGCTGAGATGGAGCCCAATTTAAGAACTTCTAAAGAAGCGGCATTTTCCCTGCCATTCATCCAATCCTGGCAGTTCTGCCCCTCCAGGCAGATAGACCTGTGGGTCACCTACCTACCTTGCATCCAGGGCAAATCAGGTGCCTTGGGCAGGAGAGCAACGAGTCCTTGCACTGCACTCTTTTGGCCAATCTGCAGTGGTGACCATGCTGGGCACATAGAAGGGCTAATTCAAACTCTTCTGTGGCACCAGGATTTCCCTCCATGAACTTCCTAGGTTTGTTTCTCTTCTGTGGACACCAGCCAAGAAGAATTAAGGTCACCGTTGGATTTTTTTCAGGGGGCGTTCCATCTGAGCGGCTGGGGTTACAGACTGTACCTTCCCATTTCCACTTGTTTGAAATTTGGGAGCAAAGCGGTAGGATGGCATCTCCCTGAAGCACTGAGATTCTGTCCCACAGTGGGACAGAAGGCGGAGACAGATCTCCCAGGTTCTCTCCCCTTTGCACACCCCACTCAGTTGTGCCAGTTCGTTGCAGCACAAGGGACACATCCTGAAAGATTCCTAGCCAAAGGATTTTTAATCAGCTGATCTGCTCTCTTCTGTTCACACATCTCATTAGTTCTTTCCATGGTCAGAAAGCATGAATCCTTCCAAAAACTTGGCCTACAGGTGTCCTGGTAGCTGATGGGTGCATTTAATGCTCTTACACATTTTTTAAAAAAACTTTAGGAATTCACAGCCTGCTGGAAAGGATTCAGTTTAGAGATGTAAATAGAAACTCTCCATTAAACAAGATCACTTTCAAAGCCAACCAGGCTAATCCAGCTGTCTCTTGTGGCAAGGAGTTCCAGCAGCAGCACCTTGTTGTTCTGTACATAAGGATGCCCCCTGGTCTCTGCTCTGGATTGCCAGCCAGGCAAGGAGACCAGGCAACCCAGGAGTGGGAGGCAAAGGAAAAAACAGGTGTCTCTTTGCTGCCCAGGCTGCAGGAAGGACTCTTGTTTGCAGGACACAACGGAGGGGAGGGGATCTTGGATGCCCGGCACGGAAGCCCCTCCAGAAGGGCGGTTGGCATCTTCTACACCACAGTTGGGGATGACTCTGCCACTTTTCCTCTGAGCAGCCCTCACGAGGAACCATCCGGTGCTGCAATCTCTTGCCCAAGCAGGAAGGGCTGAGGGATGACCTCCCCAGCCGGACCCCTGGCAAAGGAAGGAGGCGGCAGGAGCTCCGGAAGGCGATGAAGCAACTGGGGGGGGGGGGAGGTGAGTGTCTGCTCCGGTGTCACACTTGGAAGTGAGCAAGCGGTCAGCTGGGTGCCAGGCGCGTCTTCGGAGGGGCGTGGGAGGGGCGGGATGATTTGCATTTTTATTTGGGGAACTGGCACTTCGGCCATAATGCCCCCTCCCTCCTTCCTTCACCCCCCCCCTCCCCCGAGGCTCGCGATGCTGAGCCGGGCATGGCAACCCACGGAGATAAGTCCGGGAGGGTTTTGCTCCTGTATTTATTTTGGGGAATGTTTGGAACCACGTGTGAAAGGCAGCCGGGAGGGAAGGGGCTAGGAACCCCCCTCCCCAGGGATGCCTTGTCAAAAGAAGCGGGGAGAATTGAGGCCCGAAGACGGAGGGTGCGCTTTGCAAGGGAACCCGTGGCCGGAGTGCGCTTTGGGGAAGATGCTGGCGCTGGGCTCAGCTGCCTGGTGGGCAGGATCCGGGCGCCGTGGAAAAACAGGCGGGCAAGCGGGACTGGTTCCACGGGAGCCCGGCCAAGCTCGGGGGGGAGGGGCTGGGGGTGACTCGGAGCCAGCCCCCTCCCGGAGCAGAAGCCTCCGCGCTCGCTCTGCTGCGCACCTGCCGCCCCGTCTCGTCTCGTCTCGTCCCGCCCCTGTCCCCTCCCCGCCCTCTCGGCTCCACCTGGCCGGTCCCGGGGAAGGCGGGGAGGAGGGGGAAGGGGCTGGACGGGACAGGATGGGCTCCCCGGGCGCTATAAAGGCTCCCACCGGGAGGCTGCGGCCCAAAAAGGAACGCGATGGGTTGGCTCCAGCTGCCAAATTGTCTGCGCTGCGGCCGGAAGGTGAGCGGGCGAGGAAGAGGAGGAGAAAGAGGAGGAGGAGGAGGAGGAGAGGACGGGGGCGCGGGGACTGTCTGCTTCCACCTGTCCGCCCCGACTGGGAGTCCCTGGCGGTAGAGGTGGACCCAGAGCCGGAGACCTGCCGGGCTCCCTCGGGGCGACGCCGGGAGGAGGCGCTTCGGGGAGCGGGCGCGTAGCAAGCCGAGGGAGCAGCATCCTCGGCGAAGGGAAGAGCCCCGCGCAAGAGCAGCCAGGCGGGCGCGCAGCGGGAGAGATGCCGGCGCAGCGCTTGGCGATCCTGAGCATCCGAGGGAAGCAGCCGGAGCTCAGGGGGCGCCAGGCGCTGCTCCACCATCACCCTCCCAGGGTTTGGGCGCCCAGGTTCCTCCGAAGGGAAAACCACCCGGCCCCCTCCGGGAGGTCCCCGATCTGGCGTCCCTTGTTGGGTGCAGGTCCTGAAGGCGCGTCCAGGCAGGGGGCGAAAGAGGGGCCCATCTAGCACGCTTTGGGGTGGGGGGGACAACCCCAGCTCAGGTTCTGAAAATCATCAACACCTCCAGGGCGCCACCAACCCTCGAGGAAACGGGTGGCAGCTCCTAGCGGGCCCCTGCCAGCTCTCCTCACCTGGCCGCATCGCTGGGCAGACCGGGGCGCATTTTCCCTGCCCCGGGACTTTCCGGGACGCTCCGGCGAGGAAGACCGAAGGGCAGGAAGGAAGTTCTTCCGAGGAAGACTGGCTGACTTTTCCTTCTCCTCCTTCGAAAGGAATTCACTTTGTCCACTGAGAAGATCGCTGACTCGCAGGATGAGAACACGGAACGAGGCAACTGGTCCAGCAAAACGGACTACCTGCTGTCCATGGTGGGCTATGCGGTGGGCCTGGGCAACGTGTGGCGGTTCCCGTACCTGACCTATCAGAATGGAGGAGGTAAGGGGCTGCTCTACCCTTCCCCCTGCCCCTAAACACAGGGAGGCAGCCTGATCCAAATCCCCAAAGCTGCCCAGGGCATCCCCGGATGTCTTTCAGCACCTGCTCCCCTGGCTGACTATGGTGACTTCTTTTTTTCCCCAGGTGAGCAGACACAGCCCACCTAACTCCGATCTGCCCCTTCGGTCAGGAACCTCCAACCTTGGCAGCTTTAAGACTTGTGGACTTCAACTCCAGGAATTCCCCAGCCAGCTCAAGTCTTAAAGTTGTCAAGATTGGAGGTCCCTGGTCTCAAATGCTGGAGAGAGACAGCCGTAACTCTTAAGATTCTGGATTTCTTTGTGAGGCTCATCATTTCCCTGCTGTTTTACAGAAATCCTTCTGCCTGTTATTAGCAATGGAGCAGCTCTAGAGAACTCCAGCCAGAGTCTTAGTAGGCTTGGAAACGGGAGGGGGAGGGGAATGAACCCTCAGGTTTGTGTTACCAGGGCTGAGATTTTGCCTTGCTCCACACTATGCCCTAAAGTCCATTCTTTCACACATCCTCCTCCTATTCTGAGTGTTGGGTCAGGAGATGAACCTACAGGCTGGGTGTACACCAAGAGGCAGAACATCAAGGGGATATTCTGTTGTTGTTTCCTGTTTGGAAACTTTGCATCTACAACTTCTGAATGTCCAGATGTGCCCAGACAGCTTCAGAGTGGGGCAGAAGGCTTGGTGCAGATAGAGGGCTTGAGTTCCGATTTCACGCTCTGCTGGGAACCTCAATCTAGTGATCCTTCCCACCAGGAGCTGAGTTGTCCTCCTCTTCCACTGACCTTGATGCATCAGCCAAAGACTTTGGGATTATGGACCCTGGGTTCAACTGGGAAGTTTTATGGCTGCCCTCACTTTTCTCCTGCCATTTGTTGACTTCTCTTTGTCCTTCTTGAATGAAAGGTAGAAGATAACAATAGGAGCCAGTGTAAAACCAAATTGTACACACCCAGGGGATTATAATGGCTTGGGAACAAGGCATGGCTGGTGTGACTCACGGAGCACACTCAACCCTTTTCTCTCAAGAGCAGGCGGGTTTGTCCCATTCATTATGCAAATGTGCCAAGTGCAGGAAGAAAGTCCGGGATTGCCCCTGAGATGGGAAGCGAATCCACCACCCTTCCTGGAATTAGTACAAGGTCTGTCTTCAACTGTTCTGCAGGAGGAGCAGAGGCCTGCCTGGGATGCAGTCACCCTTCTTCTCTGTAGACTGCTGCAAGACATTGGCCAAAATCCCAAATGTTGTTTTCCCCCAATGCTTGGCTGTTTGGGAATCTCTGCCCATCACAATTAGAAGCTGTATTTTCCTTCCACAGGCTGGACAGGGTTGTGGCCATGGCACATGCCCGCGCTGGTTTGGTTGGCTCTGATTTGAGAAAGGTGGCAGGCTGAATTCTCACCTGATGCTGTTCTCTTGCAGGAGCCTTCCTGATCCCCTACACCATCATGCTGGCCCTAGCCGGCCTCCCTCTGTTCTTCATGGAATGCTCTCTGGGACAGTTTGCCAGCTTGGGACCCGTGTCAATTTGGAAAATTCTCCCTCTTTTTCAAGGTCAGTTTTTGCCCCCTTCCACCTGGTAGTTTTCTGGACGGAGTCCTGGGAACGCCTCTTTTTGCAATGTTTGAGTTTGACTCTCACAACCCTGTGGGGTCCTTGGTGTTCTCTGAGCTTGGTGGTTTTCTTGCAGACGTTTCATGGCCCAAACTAAGGAACATCATTCAAGGAATGGGGTTTGCTCTCGGTTTCTGCTCCAGTGGCTTGCCCTGCAATGGTTCTTTGGTTGGGCTGTTTACTCTGGGCTTGTTTGGCAGTTCCTTAATTGGGGTCCTTTGCAAAAGTTGGAGGGTGTCTCAGGCAGGCCAAGCGAAGAATGGCTTGGGTCCATCTGAAGACAAAGGCTGCTCCCCCAGAGCCAGCCCAACTTGGCGTGGGGTGTGCCCAAGGCAGATGTTTTCCGAGGCGTGGGACCTGGGTTGGGAGGTTCTGCTATAACCAGGTATTTTCTGCAGGTTCTCCATGAGCTGATGTTTATCTTGTTCCTTTTTTTGGCCTGTTTTCCCTTTGAAGAATTGCAGAGAGTCTCCCACATTGCTTTCTGGGTTTTGCGGTGGGTTTTTATTTTTATGTGATGTTTTTGTATTCACGTAAGCCACCTTGGCCATCATGGGCGAGGAGGCAGCAAAATAAATAAAAACCTCAGGTGAAACAAGGAAGCAACTTTTACAAATTCCCTAAGTGTACCTTAACCCTGTTGTACTGTCCCTCTTGAAGATAACGCATGGGGCTCTCTTATCAGTTTCATTGCCGGTGTGAAAAAGTCATGCTGACAAACATCTCATATTGACATTCAGGGCAAAACATTTGTTTTGATTGTAACCCATGGCTGCTTGCCAGGAAAAAGCAAACCAAGTGGACTCCGCCTTTGGGCATTCATCAAAGGTTGCAGGTCTTCCAGCTAACCAGGCGCCCTCTCTACAAGACCAGTTAGGTTGGCCTTTCCAGCTGGTTGGCTCCTCGGAGCTGAGAGACCCGTCTCCTGATGGCCTGGCCTCTTTTCTCTTTCTGACCAGGCGTGGGAATCACCATGGTCATCATCTCCACCTTCGTGACCATCTATTACAACGTCATCATTGGCTACAGCCTCTACTACTTGTTTGCCTCCTTCCAACGGGTCCTGCCGTGGGAGAGCTGCGACCCGGAGTGGGCAAATGAAAACTGCAGCAAGACGCCAATCTGTAAGTCAGGGGGGAAAGCGAAGAATTCCTCCACCAAAGGCATCCATGGCAATTCTTCTATGCGCAAAGCCACCCTTAACTGCAGGCTCCCAGGGCCATGTGGAGATTACAGATTAGAAAGGCTTTCATTTCCTTTCGTAATAAAAACACATGGCAGGATTTCCAATCTGAGCTGGAGGCAGCGTCTGGGGTGGGGACATGCAAACGAGGAGGAGGGGTTATGCAGATGAGCACAATCTTGATTGTCACTTCCTCAAAGACCTAGACAGAGAAATGCATATTTTGCACCTGTTTTAGTCCCTTGTGTTATTTCCCATCTTTGCACAAAAGCAGTTTTCATGCTTTCCTTTGGCATTTGACTAACAAGCCCGTGTCAAGCAGTAAAATGCCATTCAAAGGGAATGGATGTAACATCATGCCAAGTCTGCTTTATTAGCCAAGGACCCAGGCCCAGCTCCATTGCAGAAAAAACGGACACTGGAAGAAATGGTCCAATTGGGCCACAGAGGGTCTTTAGAGTTCTTTGCTTTGCTTTG
Source organism: Myanophis thanlyinensis (assembly GCA_017656035.1). Classification (NCBI taxonomy): domain Eukaryota; kingdom Metazoa; phylum Chordata; class Lepidosauria; order Squamata; family Homalopsidae; genus Myanophis; species Myanophis thanlyinensis. The sequence continues at coordinate 7,527 of JAEANM010010136.1, forward strand.
CTGAAATTGGGAGGGGGCTGTCGCATGTTTCAACAGTTCATAACAGTAACACGAAGAATAAAAAGCAGGGAAAGGAAATCCTGAAGCAAAAGGCTTGTGCTACAAATGTATAAATCTGGAACTTTACTAGCAAATAAATTCAATTCAAGCACAATTGTTTCCCCGTTGGAAAGCCCGCTCAGTGCACCTTGTGACTGTCTCTTCTCCCTCCTCTTTCAGTGTTAATGTGCAACATCACACAGGACAACACAGAAGTCCAGATGAATTACACAGTAGTGCAGAGCATGAACCTCACCTGCATCAACGGCACTCAGGTGTTTGCAGATACGCAGGTTCCCAGCGAGCAGTATTGGAAGTAAGTGTCAATCGGCTGAGCCCGGATGCCTTTTGTCCACAACCTGCCACGCAAGCTACAGTGACTTGGCCTGTCCAATTTTGCTTGCTGGGGATCCCCACATCTCCCCCCTTAAACCTTGTTTCAGGTTGTTGTGAGGCACCCAGAGTCGCCTCTGCCTTGGGTGGCCGTTTAAATGTGATATTTACACAAGCAAACCTTGGGGGGGGGGGCCTCTCTGCCCTTTGGTCTAGACAGGGCAAGGCAACTGTAAGACTTGTGGACTTCAACTCTCAGGACTTCCCAGCCAGCCATGGCCCAGGTTCCCAAGTTTGGAGATCCCTGCTCCAGAGTAGTCTTTTCCAACCATGGCAATGTCCAGATGTTTGGACTTCTGGGCAAGTGGGAGAACATTGGGGAATTAATCAACCTGTCTCGAAGTTGTCCAGTTCTGGACCTTCTACAGTAAATGGAACTGACTCACCAGACAGGCTAGCTCCTTCATGAGGCCATGGGGGTTGCAGTAAGATTCCAAGAGGAGCTGGAGGGGAAGAGGCCTATTGCTAATGATCTGCCCCCAAATAGTGGGGGTGGTGGAGGGAGAGCCTTTTCGGAGGGAGGGAGTCCCGTTGTATTCAGCTCAGGGTGTATTTTGGAGCATGGGTCCTGGCCCAAGGTTCGGCTTCTACCTCACCTTCCCCAGAGGGAGCCTTGCATGCACGAACAAAGGAAACACAAGGCTATTGCGGAGGTGTTGGTTGCACTGTGGCTGGTGTGGGTTGTCATATAATTTTCTCTGATGATGACGGAACGATACAGAGCCATAAAAGCAGAGAGACCTCATGAGACATTGGAAGGCTGTGTGGGTAGATGCACAACTTGGAGAGAGGCTTCTCCACCTCCAGAAACAGGGCCTGCCCCACAGCCACTTAAAGGCAGGAGGAGAGAGCCTGCAATGAATTCTGCAAAGGCCACATGGGGAAGACTGAGCAATCAAGCCAAGCAGGATTGCAAGGCAGAGTGAAACTAGGATTTGTGTTAAGAGGAAGTGTCTTAGGCCAACATGGAAAACCACAGCTTCCAGGAATGCCAGCCAACATTCCTGGGAATGTTGGGGAATGCTGGTGATTGTGGTTGGGCAGCATCTGGAATGCCACTACCCCCTCCTCCAGCATTTCTCCCCAATTCAACTGCACCCCAAGCCTATTCTGGTTCAACCACAGAGCAAGCTGAGTTTCACCTATCCGGCATGAGGCTGCTCTCCCTTGCTCATCCTTCTCTCCTTCTCCTCCGGCAGCAACAAAGTCCTCCGGCGGTCGGCGAGCTTAAGCGAAACCGGGGAGGTCGTGTGGTATCTGGCGCTTTGCCTTCTCCTTTCCTGGATGATCGTGGCAGCTAGCTTGTTCAAAGGGATCAAGTCTTCTGGGAAGGTAATTGCAGGCAAGCCACGTGGCTCTCAGAAGGCCAACCATGGGCTGTGCCGTAGGACTCTCCTTTCACCAGCAGCAGCATTGGAATATGGGGGTGTTTGAGGCCCTTTTCCTCAACCTTGACCTTGGGGTGAAGAGGATCCTCAGAGAGCATGCGCCAAAGTAGCTGAGAGCGCCCATGAGCTTCAGTGGCTGAAGGCTTAGGTGCTTGGCACATGGCTGTGGTAGGGTGACGGAGGCTAAGAGCAGAAAACTGGTTCCATGGCATTCCAAGGGCATGAAGGATTTGCCCAAGTGCCAGGAAAGATGCCAACTCCCTTCCTGTTCTGGTCACCTTGGAGGCGCTGTTGGAGGCCCTATAAGGAAAGAGCCCAGAAGTAGTGAAGTCAACGGCAATTTGATGTGACTTTCGGGTCCTCCCTGCAAAGAATTTGGGAAGCAATTCTGTGGGTGCGTGTGAACAATTTGATGGTCACCTGATCTAAGGGCTTTTCCTGGGGGAGATTCCAAGCTCACTTAGAGGACTTAATTTTCTGTAGAAGATTACCTTTAGGAATGTCTGCAGAGTAAGAGGGAGCGATGGATGGCATGTGCTGGTGTTGTCACAGCCACAAGACAAAGCAGAAATTCACGCTTGAGACATCTGCGTGGCCGATACAGTTTAGAGGCAGATCTTCTGTCTTGCTTGGAGACATCTCAGGTTGCATCCCATGAATCCTTAGTAAGGACGGATCAAACAGTGGGCAGGAGGTCTCCTGAGAGGAAGCTTCAACTTGCAAGACGGCAAGACCTTCATTGCAATCAGAGCCACACTCAGCATCTTGCAGATCTTGGCGCACTCCCATGCTCTGCAGATAGCCCATCAGGAGGGCATGACTGGGAAGGCCAGAGATGCCACAGCATCCAGTGAAGATCAGATTCCCCACTATTACTTGTATTTGAATCTGGGAACTCCTCTGTTGCTGCTTAAAAAAACACAAAATTAAAAAAAGTATTCCATTGGTCTTCCCAAAGCTTCTGTCTGACCTCTTTCTGAACCAGTGTTGTTTCTCCCTGCAGGTTGTCTACTTCACAGCAATCTTCCCTTATGTTGTCCTGATTATACTGCTGGTGCGAGGTGTCACCTTGGAAGGTGCCCGCGAGGGGATTGAGTACTACATCGGGACTCAGTCCAATTTCACAAAACTTGGCGAAGCAGAGGTTGGTACTTCCCAGCCCATGGAGGGCAGCTGGACTAGAAAGTGTTTGTGTGTGTGTGTGTGTTAGTCCTATAAAAGACAGACAAACAAAATTCTCCAACCTTCATCCTAGGTTCTAATTTCACAAAAACAGAGTTGGCTTGCCAAGAGGCAGCATTTAGTTAATCTCAGACAAGCTAAGCAGGTTTGGGCTGGAGTAATACTTGGATGGGAGACAAAAGGAAAAGCTTGGTTGGGAAATTGAAAAACAAAATAAAATAAAATAATGAAAGACAACTTCCATGCTTTGGCTAAGAAACACCTATAGATATCTGCCTGCCATCCCCAATAATCTACCAGCTGAGCACCTAATTGTAAGACTTAACACCTTTATGGTGTAGGTTAAGTGTTATCACCAAATAAGAAAAGAGCTCCATCGGAATAAACTAATATCCATATTCTTACTAGCAACAGCACTTATATACCGCTTCACAGTGCTTTACAGCTCTCTCTAAGCGGTTTACAGAATCAGCCTAAGACCTCCCCCAACAATCTGGGTCCTCATTTGACTGACCTCGGAAGGATGGAAGGAGGAGTCAACCTTGAGCCGGTCAGGATCAAACTGCCGGCAGTGGGCAGAATTAGCCTGCCGTACTGCATTCTAACCACTGCACCACCATGGATAATAATAATTGCAATATTTGTAGCGGTTTATATAGCACAGCTGTCCACGGTTAAGTAGGTGGGGTTGCAAGAGCAACTTCTGATGTTTCTTCTTTCTTCAAGGTGTGGAAAGACGCAGCCACGCAGATTTTCTTCTCCCTCTCCGTCGCCTGGGGAGGGCTAGTCGCCCTCTCCTCCTACAACAAATTCCACAACAATTGCTACTCAGATGCCATTTTCGTCTGTGTGACCAACTGCCTCACCAGCGTCTTTGCGGGCTTCGCAATCTTCTCCATCCTGGGGCACATGGCCTTCCAGGCCAACAAGAAGGTCTCCGAGGTTGTGGACTCAGGTGAGCTCTACCTGTTAGGCCGCTGGATCCATGGTGAGCTTCTGGCCTCATTCAGATTTTCAGATGAATGTTTTTTTAAAGGCGCTTTGTTTTGGATTCTGCGTGCAAATAATAGAAAGACGCTTTCAAAATCTACAATTGGAGTCCAAACATTTCCAAAGAAAGTCTGGACTCCATTGGAAGTCTGGAAGCTTCTGATTAGGTTTGACCCTTCCGGATGCATCTTAAATCGTATCCAGAAATCCAAATCAACTTGTCCAGTCAATCAGATTGAATATTTGCACTGGACTCCAGAGCCATCCTCGATCACATCTGAATCCAGCTCTGGATTTCTGGTGAGCTGGATTCAGATGTGATCCAGGATGACCCTTTTTACCCTCAGCTTCGATCATGTAACACTCTGATCATTTCACCGAAGGTGATCTTCTCCACCCAGCTGTCTCTTGTCTGGGTTGGCTCTTGTAAGTTCACCTCCCATTTCTGCCAAAATGTCTGGAAGGTGAGAACTGAACCCAAACACACCTGCTGGACACTTCCACCATCACGGAAAGCTGCTGAAATTGGCCTCGGTTGGCTGCTGGCTGTTCACACAGATCTCTATTTCTCCGAGAGAGAACGTTTCCTGATGGGATCCTTGACTTTTCTCCCTGGCAGGATTTGACCTGGCCTTTGTGGCTTATCCTGAAGCTCTGTCCCAGCTCCCGGTGGCTCCACTCTGGTCCTTCTTGTTCTTCTTCATGCTTCTCCTCCTGGGTCTCGATTCCCAGTTTGCCACCATAGGTGAGTATCAGTTAAGACCAATGCGGGGTGATAATGCGTCACCTTGGTCAAAAGGATTGTGTGCCCTGCGGGCAGAGCATCACCTATCCTGCAAGCTTGGCTCAGTAGGTCTTGCCCTACTTAACAGATTGAGTTGTCGCTTTTGCGCATTTCATAGCATTTACACGGATAGAAGGAAGCCGGTCGTCTGGAGAAAGTACCATCTGTACTAAAAGGCCATCTCCTTCTGCAAAACCCGTGCAACCTTAGTAAGACCACAGCTGGAATATTGTGTCCAATTTTGGTTACCACGTTACAAAAAAGATGTTGAAACCTTAGAAAAAAGCGCAGAGAAGAGCAACTGGGATGATTAAAGGCCTGGAGACTAAAACATAGGAAGAACGGTTGCAGGAATTGAGTTCGGCTGGTCTAGAGAAAAGAAGGACCGGGGGGGGGGGGAACATGATAGCAGTTATTTCAGTATTTGAGGGGCTGGTCACGAAGAGGAGGGGGGGGGGTCCACTTATTTTCCAAAGCACCAGAAAAGCAAGAAACAATGGATGGAAACTAATGAAGGAGAGAAGCAACCTGGAATTGAGGAGAAACTTCCTAACAGGGAGAGCAATTAAGCCAGAAGTCGTGGCTGCTCCATCACTGGAGGCTTTTACGAGGAGACTGGACAGCCACTTGTCTCAAATGGTATAGGATCTCCTGCTTGAGCAGAGGGTTAGACTAGAAGACCTCCAAGGTCCCTTCCAGCTCTATTCTGATTGAATTGATTGAATTCAGTCTGACTGGCATGCTAGGGAAGGGAAAGATGAAAAGGCAAGCTGAAAAAAAACAACAACAATTAAAAGGCCTTCTAAAGTCACAGTCCTATAGACCCGGTTCAGGGAGGTGAAGCCGGACAGAGCTGACCTCCAAGCAGCAATGCCAGGAGGACCGTCCTCCTCCTCCTCCTCCTCCACGGCGGATGCTAACTGCGCTCCCTCTCCCTTCTGCAGAAACCATCACCACCACCATCCAAGACATCTACCCTGCAGTGATGAAGAAAATGAGAATTGTGGTGACAATGGGGTTGTGTCTGCTGCTGTTTCTGCTCGGGCTGGTCTGTGTGACCCAGGTAGGACCCCCTGCATGCTCTCTTATGCTGAGGGGGACAGAAGCCCCCAAGGGGAAAATCGGAGAGCCTCTTACTGGGGGGGGGGCAGGGGCGCCAAGGAGAAGATGTCACCTCGTTTTCCTCTCTCCCACAGGCAGGAATCTACTGGGTCAATCTGGTGGACCATTTCTGTGCGGGCTGGGGGATCCTCTTTGCGGCTATCCTGGAACTGCTGGGAATTTGCTGGATTTATGGTAAATATTTTTTTGGGGGGGGCTCCTTTAACAGCCCCCGCTCTCCCAACACTCCAAAATGCACAAGCAAAAGGGGCTTCTAGCAGCCTTTTGGCCCCGTCCAAACTCTTCTGGATGAGTAAAGAGATTCTGAGATGCTCCCATCCAGGCTCAGCCATCCTTGCAGGAGAGATTTTCTACTGAGCAGCTGCTTTGCTATGTAAAAAAAATAACATGAAGGGGGGAACATCCAAAGGTTACACCAGGCAGCAAGTGAAAAGGAAGGTCCTTTTCCTTCCTGAGACTCAATTCCAAGCTTTTCCATTGGGGGTGGGGTGGGGGAGTGGACCCTTAGCACAGATGGAGAAGTCCAATGTGGGGAAGATTAGCCTATGGGTTTTGCCGGTCCCAAGTCGGGTATTTTTCAGCCCTGACCCACAACTCCTTTGGGGCCAAGCATCAGGCAAAACGAGTTAAGGCCATTCAGGCTACAACACTGGAAAGCTGCCCAGTTGCCAAGACTCAGGACTAACTCCCCCACCCATGTGGCTGTTCTGTCCAGGGGGAAACCGATTCATTAAAGACATCGAAATGATGATCGGGAAGAAAAGCTTCATCTTTTGGCTCTGGTGGCGAGCCTGCTGGTTTTTCATCACCCCGTGCCTCTTGCTGGTAAGTAGCCCGGAGGTTCCAAGTGCTTGGAGGGCGGAAAACCCAGCGACACCCCATGGAGACGCGTCTCTCGGTTGGGAGGCCTATTATTCGCCTAAAAGTACGTGCCTTCAAAAACAGCAGCTCCTGTTCCTTCCAAGCACATCGTTCTATGAACGCCAATCATTTTCTAAGCAAAACAAAACCAGCCACGACCAGCAAGCTTGGAAGAAAACCAAGGTTTGCAAGACGGAGCGAACGATCTCTGCCTATTGTTATCAGTCCTTCCCTCTAGTTCCTTCCCCTGAAAGGATTGATCGAGCTCCTTGTGGCTCTCCTCCAGGACAGAATTCACAGCTATCTTGGACTCTGGCTGGAACACACACACACACACACACACGTCCATAGAATGTTTTGTCTTTGACACTCAGCAAACTTTAGTTGAGAACAAAAAGTCAATGGGCCAAATTCTGCCTGTCCCAGGGAGGCTCTTTCGTTGCTGGGGGTTTGAAAGCCACAATCCTGGACTTTGTGAGGTTCAACAAATACGCAGATAATTGCTGGCCAAGTTTGGAGAAAGATAAGCTACCCACTTGCCCCCCCCCCTCCCCACCGCTCAGAGGGAGGGAGGAAGGAAGGAAGGAATGGCCAGAAGTTGATCATGGTTCCTTTAGACTTTTTTGATCACTAGGAGTTGCTGGCTGAGGATGATGGTGACTGGAGTCCAGATGCAAGCTCTCATCTCTCTCTCTCTCTCTTCTCTACCGCAGGCTATCCTGATTTGGTCCCTGATCACTTTTGCGCCCCCCAAGTACGGCAAGACGGAGTACCCTCTGTGGGGAACTGCTGTGGGCTGGTGCATGATCATTTTCTGCCTTGTTTGGATCCCGGTGGTGGCCATTTACAGGCTCATCAAGGCCAAAGGCAACCTGTGGCAGGTGAGTGTGGCCGGAAGGAGGTGAGAAGGCGAGGCTGTTGGCGGGGCCAGCGGAAGGGCCCCAAAGCCCCCAAGACACAAGCCAAGCCCACCTCCTCCTCTTCCTCCTTCCAGAGGTTCGTCTCCTGCTGCAAGCCCAAACCTAGCTGGGGGCCGTACCTGGAGCAACACCGGGGAGAGAGATACAAGGACATGGTGGACCCCGTCAAGAAACAGGACGTCGAGATCCCCACCGTGGACGGCAACCTCCACAAGCAGGAGTAAAGGAGGAGGGGTGCTGCTGCAGGCTGAGGGTCCCACTTATGTCCAGCGAGATCCAGGCAGCCGAAGGGACGCCTTGCAAGGGCTGCCCAAGACTTTGCACCCTCTGCCAAAGAGCCACTCCTGGGGGGCTCAGCTGCTAAGGCAGCCCAGGCCATGGTGGGCGGGTGGGGGGGCAGTCTTCTAACTCAGGACCACTCTCTAGAGGTGGGGGGGTTGGGACCCCCACCCTGCCAGGACCTTTCTATAAAGAGCCAGCAAAAATCCCTCAGCCCCCCCCAAAAAACCACAAAATCCCCAAAGTCTCCTCTGGCAAGGGGGAGTGCCCTCCCTTGCAGGGGTGTGGTAATGAAGAACACACTTCGGCGATCCTGTGAAAATATCCGGAGCCATCCGAGACTGGGATCCTTTGCACACTTGGTTGGATGAGAAGCCGATCCTAATTCAGGAAGGCTTACTTCTGTGTGTCAATGGGGCAAGGAGGACCCTCACACAACACTCCGGATGTGCACACACATGTATCTGTGTGTGTGTG
>JAEANM010010137.1:0-15961 GCA_017656035.1 Myanophis thanlyinensis
CGGTTCTCCGAACTGCTTAGAAAATTTACTACCGGTTCTAGTGAACCTGCTAGAACCTGCTGAATTTCACCTCTGGAGCAGGTCCTGGAGAGGACCGGCACTGAAATAGTAAATAAGATTTTTCAACTCTCTAAATGGCATGAAAAGTATTGGCGTCTTTCGCTGAACACAACCCTGGATGGCTGAGTCGTTGAAAGACTGGCACTGCAACTTAATTGATTCATTGGTGTCAGCTTGGAGTGGTTTGTTAAGTGCTGTCCCCACTGCTTTTGACGCTTTGACCTTGTCAAAAGCAACTGCACACCATGAAGTTGGATCAGACATTTCCTTTCCGCTTGTTTGCCCCTTTGGCTGAACTGCTTGGATACCCTTGTCTAAACTTCATTGAACCTCTCCCTGCAACACCTGGACAGATGCTAAGTGACAAAGCCAGCTAATGAAGGAGACGGCAGGGCAGGTGGCAGAAATGCACATTTAGAAGAGGAATAAAAATGAGAAATGGTCCAAAGTGGGGCAGCTCTGGAAGGAGGGGGGGAATGGTCAAAGAAGGGAGGACAATGGTTGTGGCAGTCTGGTCTCCTTTTTATATGCAAAGCAATAAACAGGCAGAAAATAGAGGTAGATAAATAAATAGATGAGAGCTAAAATAGGTGATATATAGATGATAGAGATAGATAGAGGGGAGATTGTTGTTGATGGATGAATGGATGGATGGATGATGGCTAGATGGATAGATAGATAGAGATAGATAGAGATAGATGGAGGATAGATAAATAAATAGATAGGAGATAAGTGATAATAGCTAGATAGATGATCGTGATAGCTAGATGATAGCTAGATAGACAGACAGACAAAAGATAGATGACAGATAGATGATAATAGACAGAAGACAGATGGATGATAAATAACAAGGAGATAAAAGATAATAGCTAGATAGATGATAGTAATAAATTGATGATAGCTGGATAGAAGACAGAAGATGATACATAATTAGACAGAAGATAGATGACAGATTGACAGATGATAATAGATAAAAAGATAGAAGATGTGTATGCTGCTTTAATACATTCAGCTTTACATGTGTGTATATATTGGCTCACCACTTCTGTGATGAGACGCAGCCTGCTGGTGGGCCACAGACTGGGGGCTGGGGATACCTGTGATAGATGATAGTTGGCTAGATGATAGACAGGCAGACAGATGATGGCTGATAGACAGATAAATAGATGATAGTGATAGATATATGATAGAGGATGGATTGAGATGACAGACAGACAGACAGAATAGAAAGCAGGCAAAAAATTGACAGCGCAGTCTTAATTTTTTTAATTTGCCGTGGATGCCCTTGAGCCGAAAGAAAGGCCTGTTAATGAGGTGCTTTGAAGTGTGCATCAGTTTATCGCTTCCAACTTTTTGGGTTGCTAATGTGAAGTGAGAAAAATGTGATTGTCTTGGTTAGAAGGCAACTTTGGCTGCAAAGCATTGCAGGAGGAGGAGGTTTTTGAAGCTAAAGCCAGTGTGGGAAGGAATGCTAAGATTTTATAGCCCTCCAACATTGGGGAGGAGCAAGAAATGGAAAGCTGGTATTGAAGTTATATTTGTGCCTTTGAGTCAGTGTCGACTCCTGGTGAAGTGCTTGGGCAAGTCCCAACAGGTTTTTTTGATAACATTTCAAAAAGTGGTTAACCATTGCCTCCTTCATAGGGCTGAGAGAGAGGGACTGGCCCAAAGTCACCCAGCTTGTTTTGTGCCTAAGGTGGGACTAGAACTCCCCATCGCCTGGTTTCTAGCCTGGTGCCTTAACTACCACACCAAACTGGTTCTCTAGTGTTGAATTGGTCAGAGATAAACACAGGAAACACATTAGAAGGGTTTAAATATTAAGAATCCGTCAGTGACCAAACCAACTTGCAAAAATCTTTAGTCTACAGCCATCACACACAAGTCCTTGGGAAGCCTGTTGCAAACTGTCTTCCTACACGTGTGAACCAAACAATGCTTCTTGGCACACCTAGAAGATTATAAGCTCTCTAGTGGTTTCGTACTTCAACATCCCCCTCTGGTCAACAGGGCCAAAAGAAGGGAATTGCGAGATCTGTTGGGAGGGCTCTTGACTAAGTCCACTCAATGGAAATCTGTAAGTACTTATATCAGTATTATCTCATGAGATTAGAATCATAGGGTTGGAAGGCACCTCAGATGTCTTCTGGTCCAGCCTCCTGCTCAAGGCAGGAGACCTTCTACCACGGGTGTCAAACTCGATTTCATTGAGGGCCGCATCAGGGTTGTGTTTGACCTTGGGGGAAGCCGGGGTGGATGTGGCTAGAGTGTGGCCAGCTCAACCTCACTCGTATTGGGGGTGCCTGTGGTGGCCCGAGCACTCTGCCAGCGAAAACAGGCTTCTGAGCTCCATTTTTGGCTGCGACGGCCTCTTGCGACCTACTGCCAGTGAAAAGGGAGCTTGGGAGGGCTGCCTGTGGCCCTCATGCGCTCCATTTTCAGCTGCAACAACCTCCTGCAACACTCTGCCAGTGAAACACGCATGCGGCCTTCCTGAGCTCTGTTTTCACTGGCAGAGGCACCATGGGCCAGTCCTTCACTGTTTCCAGGGTGGCACCGTGGGCTAGATCTAAGCACCCCTTGTGCCGTATCTGGCCCCCAGGCCTTGAGTTTGACATCCCTGTCTTAATACTATCCAGGATAAATGAGTCTATTCTTGAAAACCTCCAGTGATGGAGCACCCACAATTCAGGAGGCAAGCGATTCCATTGATTAATTGCTTTCACTGTCAGAAAATGTCTCCTTTTCTTCTAGGTGTGGATCTTTCTTTAATGATCTTCCACCTGTTATTTCTTGTCCTGGCCCCTGAAACCTTCAGTGAGTGAATCAATCCCCTCTTCTTTGTGACTGCGTGCATTGTTCTGCACTCATTTGACGCAGCTATGCTACTTCAATGCTGGTTCCACACACAATGCAGGCAGTCCTCGTCACATATTTAGTGACCGCTCAAAGTTACAACGGCACCAAAAGAAGTGACTTACTTGCACTTATGACTGCCACTGTGTCCCTACAGTCACATGATTAAAATTCAGGTTGAGGTATTTATGATGATTGCAGCATCCTGGAATCACACGATCGCCATTTGGAACTTTCTTAACCAGCTTCCAACAAGCAAAGTCAGTGGGGGGAAGCCTGATTCACTGAATAGCACCAATAGCACCTCTGAACAACCATGGCAAAAACATTTGTGAAATTGGGCATGACTCACTTAACTGCCTTGCTTAAGTAGAAAATTCTGGTCCCAACGGTAGTTGTAAGTCAAGGGCTACTTGTACATGATATATACCTAAACCACAATTTATTGAATATAATGATTGTAACAGAATAACAAGAGTTGGAAGGGACCTTGGAGGTCTTCTAGTCCAAACCCCTGCTCAAGTAGGAGACCTGATACCAGAGGTGGTACTCAGCCTGGTCATACTGGTTCTAGTGAACCAGTAGTGACGACGAGCATTTGGCCCTGCCCACCTGCCCCTGCCATTTCCTGTCCTATATTCCCTTCTTTTTTCTTTGTGTTTGCTTTGCTCAGCTGAATCTCATGGAAAAGCTGTTTTCCATGCCTCCGCAGCCTTCCTACTCACCCGGGCTGTCTCTGCTAAGTCCAATACTTGCACGCGCGCACCGAATTGGTAGTAAAACCAGTTGAATCCCACCACAGCCTGATACATTTCATACAAATGGTTGTCCAGTCTCTTCTTAAAAACTTCCAGTGATGGAACACCCACAACTTCTGAAGACAAGCTCTTCCCCTGGTTGGTTGTTCTTACCATTAGGAAATTTCTCCTTAGTTCTAGGTAGCTTTCCTCTTCGTTTAGTTCACCCAATCTGCTATGACATTGCCTTCCATCCCATAAGAATCACAAACAGGAACCATTTTACCAGGATCCTCGGTGGCACAATGGTTAGAGTGCAGTATTGCAGTGCAGCAGTACTTCTGCTGTACACCAGTTCAAATCCTACCAGGCTCAAGGTTGACTCAGCCTTCCATCCTTCCGAGGTGGGTAAAATGCAGACCCAGATAGTTGGGGGCAAGATGCTGATTCTGCAAACTGTTAGAAAGGGCTGGAAAGCACTATAAAGCGATATATAAATCTAAGTGCTATTGCTATCGCTAACCCCATTTTCCTTCCAAGTGACTTCCACCTTTGTTGCTAGTGGCATCCACCTTTCCTAAAAATGCGAAGGCTTGAAAGGGATAGTCGATAAATGCTTTTGTCATTTTTCTTTGGCACCAGAATAAATTAGATGAGGATTAAGGAGAAGAAGAGGGAGAGGATTATATATTTGATTAAGTATATATTTAGTCAGAAAAATACCAGCAAAAAAAAAAAAAAAAAAAAAAAATCCCCAAGGAGTTTTAAAAAGATTGCTTAGGATGCTCAAACTCCCTTTCTTCTGCTTTTAAGGTCTCTTGGTTTTCATTTCTGATGTTTAATGTTCATTTGTTAGTTTGAGGATCAAGAAAAGGAAAGGTGATGAGAAGATTCAATTTTTATTGAAATGTTCTTGGCTGATTAGCATTCCAGGGAATAGCCAGGTAGGTCTGTCTGTTTTAAGAAGCTGAAAGCAGGCCGAGAATCATGGCTTCTTGTGAACGTCTCTTGGCCCTTCCCTGAGCTTCTCTTAGAACAATGTTTCTCAACCTTGGCGACTTTAAGATGTTTGGACTTCAACTCCCAGAATTCTGGGAGTTGAAGTCCAAACATCTTAAAGTCGCCAAGGTTGAGAAATACTCTTAGAATAAGCTCCAATGCCTGAACTTGCATTTAAAAACAGGATTAAGGTGGTGACAGAAGAAGTTGGTGCTCGTTAGAAACATGAGAGGCAAGTTAGTCAAAAAAGAATGTTGGGAAGGAGCTGAGAGCAAAGTGGTGGCAAACAGATGTAAGTGTGCTCTGAGCGATATTGCATATGTGGATTGATTGATTGACTGATTGATTGATTCATCACATTTACAAAACTGCCCATCTCTTTCACAGAGTGATTCTAGATAGAGAGTTTTGAGTAGGATGGTGTGAAAACCAGTTGCTCACTCAGTTATGGTAACCACAGTCCAACCAGGGCTGCTTCAATTATAGACAAGCTTCCTATGTAACTATCTCCTAATCCTAAAGTATCAAGTACCAATGCCACTGTAGATACTGTGGGGTCTGTGGTGCTCTCTGAGCTTGGTGGTTCTCTTTGCAATGCACTGATGATGTTACCGAGTTTGGTGATGAACTATATCTGCAAGAAAACCAGCAAGCCCGGAGAACACCAAGGACCACACAGTTCAACCCTGAGTTACAAATAGTCTGTCCTGTCAGTACACTTTATGTACAGTTTCAAGAAGGGCTCACATGGGCCAGCCCAAAGGCTTTACACCATCCACTATTCTGTCCCTTTTCAGACCTTCTGGGTCCTTCTGGAATATCTAAAGTAAGACCCGAAGGCCCTGAGAAGAGGCCATCTGAAAAAATGATAAAATGTGTTGTGACAACATGACACAGTCCCCCCTGACTTGCATGCTGAGATGCATTGGAAAGCCTTTTGTGTTGGGATGTCACAATGCACATGGCATCCTTTTTGCTTTGTTGCAGATTGTGCCACATATTTATGAACTGTAAAGATAACGGTTTACCCTGTCCAGTCGTGAACAATCCTAGGGGATGGTGTTCATCTCCATTTCCTAGCTGAGGGATCCAGTCTGAAGATGCTTTGATGGTTATGTGACTGGCATGGCTATATGCCAAGGTGCATGGAACATTGTTACCTTCCCCCTGAAGTGGTACCTATTTATCTACTTGCATTTCCATGCTTTCAAACTGCTAGGTGGGCAGGTGCTGGTGCAACTAACAGGAGCTCACTCCATCATGTGGTGCTTGGGTCTCGAACCTCAGCTTTCCAGCTGACAAATCCAGTGTTTTTAATTACTTAGTCATCACATCATACCCCCACAGATACAAACAGTATTGTCTGCTCAAGTGGGATTCTTGACTTAGTTTGCCTCTGGCCACCCTGGTTTAAATCAAATCCAGTCATCTCCTCTCTTAAGTCATCACACAAGCAAAATTATTGTTTGGGGGAATAACTTAGCCTGATAACAATGAGCACCAATTCCCTGAGGTCAAGGGCTGTGTGGGACTTTGGTTCTGAAGATAAAACACGGCTTTGGGTTGTTGATGCAATGCCCAGCTGCATGTCCTTAAACCAAGGACAACTTTTCCCAGGATCAGCTAAAAGACCACAGCATCATGTGAAAAGAAATAGCTGCTTTAAGAAGTTTCAAACAGATGCTACGATGCAAGGACCCAGGTCCATGCTCTGGAGCACCCTTTGCCTTCAAAACCAAAGTGCTGCTTACCGTAACCCACTGATTCTTTGAAGCAGCAGCTTCTCAGCAAAACCAGCCTACCAGGTCCAATTGTGGCAGCCTGATTTTCTCAGAGGAAAAATGTCAGCAAACTATGCAAATGTTTATTCAGTCAGCTACAAATACATCCCATTGAGCTTTTTTTAAGATAGCAATAGCATTTAGACTTATATACTGCTTTATAGTGCTTTCCAGCCCTCTCTAAGCAGTTTTACAGAGTCAGCCTATTGCTCCCCAACAATCTGGCTCCTCATTTTACCCACCTCAGAAGGATGGAAGGCTTAGTCAACCTTAAGCCTGGTGGGATTTGAACTGCCAAACTGCAGGTAGCCGGCAGTCAGCAGAAGTAATCTGCAGTACTACCCTCTAACCACTGCACCACCGTGGCTCTTTAGATTTGCAGAGTCTTCTTGGAGAATACCCTGCCTGGTGGAAGAACTGAACTGAATTAGTGTTCAGGAGTCAGACTGGAGAAAACATACTGTGTTTTCCATGGACCTGTATAATGTGAACTCTCCCTACAGTTTGGTAAGCATGGTTGTCTCAGAGGGGGCAATGTTTGAGAAATAAAGGAAAGAACAACAACAACAACAGCCACCAATGGGCTTGATTAAATGTGTAATATAAACATAGGCCATCTTCTAGCACACCCACATCATTCTCACGTTAGTGATTTATAGTTTCTTCTTGAGCCCTGCAGTTTTCATTATCCCAGCATAAGTGTAGTGTAGACAGGCTTCATCTCACTTCAACAAGGGATGGTTCCTGCTGTGAAGACACTCTAAGTCAGTCACACAGAAATGAAGCTAGGGACCAGAAACACTCTTTGGTGTCTTTGTTATATCTTATAGCTTTCTTTGCAGATCACAACAAGGGCTATTTTGCTGGTAGAAATCAGATTCTAGCAACCATGACATTTTGTACCTTTAAGCTTGAAGGCAATTTCATTTTTATGATGTGAGATGGATGGAAGAACCCTCTGTAGTCCAAATTTCATGCATCTTGTAAAGAAAATTCTATTTACTCAACATTTTCCTTCCTTTTTTGCTGTTTGCCTTGCAAATGTGGCTGAGGAAACTAAAGCTTCACAAAGAGTACCTCAAAAACCATCAGAGACTTCAATAGAACAGAACAGAACAGAATAGAATAGGTGTAGAGAAGTGTCATTGAAGCATTCAGTCTCTAGAAGACCCATGACTTAGGATAGAACATAATAGAACAGAATAGAAGGTAGAATAGAGCAGAGTAGAGCAGAGCAGATTAGAATGGACCAGACCAGACCAGACCAGACCAGACCAGACCAGACCAGACCAGACCAGACCAGACCAGACCAGAATATTTAATTTGGCCAAGTGTGATTAGACACACAACAAATTTGTCTCTGGTGCAGAAGCTCCAGTGTACTTTCAAAACAGCAGAATAATAATAATAATAATAATAATAATTCTCATAATAATACCAATAAGAGGGGAGTAAAGAAGATACTTTTCTGATGGTCAATGATTACAACAGAAGTAAAGTAAGAGGCTGGTCACAAGCAGTGCTTCTTGAACTGGCCTCAGCCGAGATACAGCTTCCTTCCAGCATTGAAGCCATCCCAAACCTACCTGAACACCGATAGATGGACGCCATTTCCTCTGGCGAGCCAAACTTCTTAGCTCTTCCCTCCCTGGAATCGTCCTGATGATAAGGGTGGAAGGTTTGGGTGAAGTCCTGGGTTGGACCGAAGGCAAATCCAGAGACATGGCAGTGATCTTGGTGCTTTCTAAACTCTCGGAGGAGTTGCAGTGCTTGGTGGCCTCTTTGGCCCAGGATGAACTTCTGTTGACCTCTCTGGGCAGGAAACTGTCATGGGTAGATTCGGTGCTGCTTTGGGTTGTAACAGCAATGAGGGGCTTGGCTTTGATTCCTGAAGGGAGGGCTGGTGGAGCTTTCCGGTAACTAAAAGCTATATGGAGATTGGGGTGGGTGGGTAGGGAAGGAGAAAGGAAAGCAAAATGGACCAATTAAAAAGGATGCTGCACTTTAATGAGCACCTACTAGGTTACATCCATGGCATCACAACCTTCTTGTCCCAAGGCTGCCTGGTTTTGGTACTAATTTATTGAAATTGGCAGAAGGAATAACTCTGAGGAACAGCAGGAAGAGTTGCAACCAAAACAGTGTCTAAGGGGCTGATTGGACTAGAAGACTTCCAAGGTCCCTTCCAACTCTGTAATTTTTTTATACAATGGTCAGATAAAAAGAAAATCTGAGTCCAAGGACAAAATGTAATTTGAGAGATCTGATCTTCCCTAGGTTCTCATGGAGATTAAGAGAGGAAGGGAGGCACTACATTCAGATCTGATGTCAATTCTCCCAGGTAGACCAGACTTGGAAGCCAAAGACCCTCAAGCAAATGTTATTTTTATCGTAAGGTTATAATAACAGAACCTTGCAAGTCTGAATGTGCTTCCTCTTCCCTTCTTTATCTTCATGAGAATGAGGGAAGGTCAGGTGTGAGATGCTTTCTCTAATTACACTTCTCCCCAGGACTCAGATGTCTTTTATCTGACTGTTGTTTTGGTTGTGGATCTTCCTCTTGTTCTTCAAGGTTATTCCTTCTGTCCATTGCATTGATAGGCCCAGTTTATTGATAAGGTTGGCCAAGGACAGAAAACCCAATCATTTTTTGTCTTTATTTTTTTTCCTGTACAAAGACAAGCTAACACTAATGGATTCCTAACCAAAACAAGTAAGTCAAGTTTAGGTACCATAAATAGAATTCTACATTCTTCCAGAAACTGAGAGAGAGAGAGAAGTAAGTTGGTTTGTTAGCCTGTAAGTTGGTTCAGGGACAACTTTCTGCCTAAAACCATGGTGAGCTCCACATCATTCCACAGAACAGCATTCTCATACCTTCCTCAAGGTCAGCTCTAAATTCCTTTCCATCGCATGACACCTTACTACCACAAGGTCTTCTGTTAAATCTCACCTACCTAGAGGTTGGTCCTCCCTCCCTAGAGGTTCTTCTTGGTACTTACAGGTGCTTGGCTTGAGGATGCTGCTGGTGAGAGGTTGGCCGGGCTGGTGAGTGGTTGTCGCCATGGTGAAGAGAGAGAGGCAGTCATCATCCTGGGAGCAGCCAGCTTGAATGGCCCGCAGGTAACTATGGCTGCGCATGCGGAAGCAACCCGGCAGATCCAAAGCCTCCACAGCCTGGGACTCCACCTCTCCGAAAACAGACTCACACACAGCCTCAAACTGATGGTTCAACTCATCGTTGATCTGGGAAGACAATGGAAGGGTGAAGAGAGGGAATTCAGACTCATTCACACAGTCAATAATTTATCCATAAGTTGTCCTACTAAGTGTACCTTCAAAGGAGCGTCTCTACCTGGAGTCAGCTTTCTGATGGGTCTATGTTCTCACAAATCTCTGTCACATTCACCATTACAACTAAGGTGTATTGCTGGTTTCTTACACCACTTTAAGTCAAACTGTGGTAGCTTGTGGGCTATCATCTCAATGTATTGCCTGAACCTCACCGTTTGTTTCACACACCATGCCTAAATCAAAATGGAGGCTTCTTCAACAAACTGTGTTTAAATGAATCACACCTTTGAGTGAGATGCATAGGCAGACCCCCAACTGTCCATTGATCACATAGAGACCGTTCAAAGCTGAGAAACTGAATTAGAAGTTCTGACAGCTGGCTCCTCCCCTGTGGTCATGTGATTGTGTTTTGGGAGCTCAGCAACCAATCCCCATTTCAGCTGTTTGCAGCATCCTGCAGTCACATGACTACAGTTTGCAAAGGTTTTTTTTTCCTGCTAGAAATTGACATTTACTTTTAATGTCTGGCAAAAAAAAGGCCCGTAGTGGACAATTATGAAAAGACCAGCACTTTCACATTTACTTTATGACCGCTGCATTTGTTTTAAAACTGCTGAGTTGACTTAATGACTGCTTCAAAAAAGGTCACAAAATTGGGACCAGTCATCGGATGGTTTATTTAACAACTGGCATGACTTACAACCATCATTGTGGACATAAGTAGAGGACTATCTATAAAGTCAGTCCCTGCAAACTCCCAAATGCCAGGCAGTGTTCAAGGAAATCTGTCCCCAGTGAACTCTGTTCAATTCAATCCTAGGATTTAGCAGTGGAACAAATATAGTTAAGTATATGTGTAAATTAGATTGGCAACCTTGCATTGGTTGAAGCCTTAAATTAATTAGCTAAGAGCTACAGCTTGAATTGATTATTCCGACAAAACCACAGAGTTCCAAGTTAAAAGCAAATCAGTCTTATTTTATAAAGGCTGGTTGATTCTGATATGATGCTAAATTGCGATTGCTGGAAATTGTAAAGATAATTTCTCCTTTGATTCACACTGAATATACTTAAATTCCACTCAAACCTATGTGAATTGCCAGTAAGAGTGATGAATTTAAGACCTCTTCCAAACAAAACAAATGCTTTTTTTTGGAGTTGTGGAAAAATAAGTTCTGTTTTTTTCTCAATTGTTCAGAAAAGCACCTATTTTAAGAGTATGGAAATCTGCAGATTTATGTGTGATTCACTTAACCGTTGTTGGGGATGGGAGAATCTGTCAATTTCAGTGGCTCTCAGTTGCTTTCTAATTCTCATTTGTGCAAATCTGTCAGTTTTGATTCTGTTTCTCATTTTTCTTTGTGTGCATTTGGCTTGTCTGGTCCTGCAGTAGTTCAAGATATTTTTTTTTTAAAAACCCATAATATATTGTAATGAATTTTGCACACAATTATTCTTGTACAAGTTTTGTTTGCAATTCTGCCTCTGTCCTAATATTATAATATCATATAATAACGTGTGTGTATAAAAGTGCAAAGACTGAAGAACAATTTGAATTTGTGCATTGGTTTGAAAATGTAAAATTCATTGAGAAATTTCTCCCCAATTTCTAGATGCCCTAACCCACAATTTCAGTTACTGTAACTAATTCTTTCCTTGAAATTCTGCTGGACCATTGTTGCACCCTGTCCTAGTGAATTCCATAAGTTCATTAGACATATCTTAAGAATGTTTTCCCTTTAAATATCTCAAATTCCAGCATCACTGACACAAATATCTGTTATTCACAACCAGGGTGGCCTTTTTATGTTTGCCAATCTAATGCGCTGCATGCAATAAACAAATATCAGTGCCCTCACTCTCTTTTTCCCAATCACGATAAATAAAAACACAGTGTGATTTGTTACTTATCATTTCTCTTTCCATCTTTCCAGGATGCAGTGCAAATGAAATCTCAGAAATGCAAAGTGTGAATTTTTGGCTCCGGAGACTGAAAGCCATTCCAGGATTACTCTGCAGAAAGGGGTTGGGGTATATGGTGCTCTGAACGACTGAATGGCAAAGCATGCAAATGCCAAAACATAGAGAGGAACGAATAATTCACGGATGCAGTTAAGATGAGCATGCACCAGACCAAAGGATAGCAGCCAAGCTTTCTTAAGCCAAAGCAGTCTGATTGACACGTCTGGTATCCAATCAAATGTAGTCATTTCCACTGGCAATCCTGGCTCAACAGAGGGGGCTTGCATTGCAGATATTTGTGAATGGAACAATTCTTCATTCACTTGATGTCATTGCCATTTTTTAGTTAGTGATCAGACCAAGCATCTGTCATTCCACTTAGCTAAGAGCTATGGTGGTGCAGTGGTTAGAATGCAGTATTGCAGGCTGACTCTGTCCACTGCCAGGAGTTTGATCCTGACCAGCTCAAGGTTGACTCAGCCTTCCGTCCTTCTGAGGTGAAAGGGCACCCAGATTCTTGGTGACTCCGTAAACTGCTTAGAGAGGGGCTGCAAAGCACTGTGAAGTGGTATATAAGTCTAAGTGCTATTGCTAGCTTTTGTTCCAGAAAACATTTTGCTCCACAAAAAAAAAGATGATATAGAATTATTTTCTTGCTTGGTGGAGCATTTCTTAATAAAACAGCCCTGGAGGAAAAAAAAGCCATACTTGCAAGCATCTCAATAGGGGCAATGAAATGCAAACAATGCCTCCTTCCCCAAAATAGATTTTTTATTTAATCATCCCACTACAAGCAGGGGTAAAAAAAAAAAAGGCAGACTCTCAATACAAGCAGGAAAAAAAATGACAGACTCAATATTCCATATCCCAGTCATTCAGTTATAATACCGTTAAGTTATGCGACACAATTTCCACTCGGCTAAATTGATATCGGTGTTACTTCCCATGACTGTCCATGACTTCTACTTGGTCAGCTTTCTACAATCCAAGAACTGAAGAGAAAAACCACCTCACCTGCCCAGTGGTGAAGGAACGTCCATACCCTTGTCCCCGCGGCCGGATTCGGGGTGGTGTGCAGCAGCTGGGACAGTTACAGATATATGAGTCAGAATAGTGTCTACTTGCAAACCTAATGAGAGACATGGGGAAGAAAAGTTTCTGAACAAACCCCCAAAGCAGGACAGGAGCAGAACACATGGAAAGGAGGCTGAGTGGACTGGCTGGTTTAATATGGGCAAGTTCTCTGCTCCTATAAAATAGGTAGATCCTTGCAGGGGTATTGGTATGCTCCTGAATTTCAAACTGGCAATATATATTGATGAAATGAACTCTTGTGGCTATAACCTCCAGCAACTACCAGGATTTGGCACTAAGGAATGAGAATTGTTATGAATCAGGAAGAGAAAACAATCAGCTATATAGGATGTGATTCTAGAGCAGAACTGGAGAATTTGGGGCCTTTGACATGGTACCATGTTAACTTCAGGACAGCACAGAAGGAGAGAGTCAGCGACCAGATAGGAAGATTTCAGACTGTCTGTCATTAAGGGGTCCTTGGTGGTCTCTCAGCTTGGTTGTTTTCTTGCAGATATTTCATTTCTCAAAGTAGGTAACGTCATTAGTGCTAGTACTGATAATGTTACCTAGTTTCGGTAATGAAATATCTGCAAGAAAACAACCAAGCTCAGACAGCATCAAAGACCCCTTATTTCAACTCTGACCTACAGATATTTTCCTTTATTGACTGCCATTAAATTGCTCTGATGTTTCTCATCAATTACCATAATAGAGTTTTGATTTGATCTGACTTTCAGTTCCTCAGGAAGTGGTGGAGTCAAGGAAGAGGAAGACTGGCTCAGGAAGGATACAAACCCTCAGATCATTTGGACATGTTGGCTGTCTGGAGCTATCCATGGTGCTGAAGGCTACTTCAGGTATTCCATGTCTCATTTAGGTCAGGAAAAATAATTGGCTCCTAATCTGCGTTCAGGAACAAGCAAACACATTCCTAACTGACTTCTTCTGCTACTCTCTTTCAATGATTTCCCTGAACAGAGACATAATTATCCTCTACTCCTACCCACTTGCCTTCCCCCATAATATATCAGTTTTGCTACTGGTATTAGGAACCCTCACTAAGATTTCCTATGGCTTTTTGCTCTTGGTTAAGAGAATATGTATGCATAGACCATAGCTCAGTTCAATGTTCATCCTTTCTTAAGCATTCCCCCCATAGTAACCAGGAAATATTAGCAACCTTCCTAACTTCTTACTTGGTTCTGGCCTGATCTACGCTGGATGAACGGCGGTATGCCTCGCGCCGGGCCACCTCCTTGGGAGACACTTTGGTGCTGGTATCTGAGTCCCCACTGTCATCATCTCCCATGGCCTTGATGTAGCTGCCACTCCGCATCCGTCGACAGGGGATTTCGCCATCCTTCCCCGATGTTGGGTATCCTCCCCAATCATCCTGTGGCACCTGAAGGGAGAAGAGACTTTGTGCAGGAAGAGCACATGGTATGTTGGATCAGAAAGAAGTTGAATGGAAGGCCCTGGCTGTAATTAAAGCAGACTTTAGGAAGTGCAGTTAGAATATTGGAGAGAGGAACTGAGGCTCATTGTTCCTTTTGTACCAACCTACCCAAAAAATTTCCACCCATGCACTAAATGCTGCCTTTTAGCTGTCTTTGAGCTTAGCTCTTTTTTGACTGTAAAAACTGCCGATCAGTGGAACATGTTCCCAGTGAATGGTTTCTTTTTCTTCACTGGAGGTTTTAAAACAGAGGCTGGATTTGAGGATCCCCTTAGTTCTCTTCCAGCTCCATGATTCTGTGCTTGCTCCCCAACACTCTTTTTCACCTGGCTCATCTCCTAAGGTCCTAAACACAGATAAATATTTCCCATCCAGTCATATCTAGCTCTAGGGGATGGTGCTCATCTCTATTTCCTAGCTAAAGTAGGGACTATATGCCAAGGTGCATGAAACTCTTTATCTACTTCTACTTATCTAATGAGCCATGGTGGCACAGTGGTTAGAATGCAGTACTGCAGGCTACTTTTGCTGACTGCTGGCTGCCTGCAGTTTGATTCTCATTGGCTCAAGGTTGACTCAGCCTTCCATCCTTCCAAGGTTGGTAAAATGCACATTGTTGGGGGCAATATGCCGACTCTGTAAACCACCTAGAGAGGGCTGTAAAACACTGTGAAGGTATATAAGTACTATTGCTACTCACATTTGCATGCTTTCAAACTGCTAGATTGGCAGAAATTGGGGCAAGAACAGGTGATCACCCCATCATATGGGGGTCTTGAACTGTTAACCTTCAGGGCAACAAGGTCAGTGTCTTAGCCACTAGGCCAGCACCCCCCTCTAATGGTTCCAGTGAGCACTACTTTATCCCACCAACCTCCTTAATCCCATTTTTAAAAAACACCCTGTCCTTGGCACACAATAGGTCCTATGTTATAGGCAGGACCAAACAGGCTGATACAAGCAGTAACCTGCTATAAATAGGATACACTTAAGAGCAATAGAGTTGCTATGTTCATTTTGGTCACTTTCTGAATATTTATTGGGCTTTAAAGAAGTAACATCAGAAGAGTATTGGCAACTTTCAACTTGGCTGTTGGAGAAGATTCCACATAATACCATGGACAGAAATTGGACTGATGGATAATCAAACAAAGAGTTTTCACTTAAGGCCCAAGTGACCAGGTCCGAATCTTCTTACCTGAAGTAAGTAAACTCAGATCTTTGAAAGTGCTTTAATGCTTGGAAAGGCATTAAAGAAAAAGAAGAGAACAGCCAGTAGCAAAGTGGATGGACTTAGTTATGCCGACCATCATTGCGCCAGGTTAGAGATAGATCATCATGGACAAAATCATCAAGAGATGAACATGACTTAATGCCACATAATCAATCAATCAATCAATCAATCTGAATATTTGTCCAAGGCAACTCCATGA
Source organism: Myanophis thanlyinensis (assembly GCA_017656035.1). Classification (NCBI taxonomy): domain Eukaryota; kingdom Metazoa; phylum Chordata; class Lepidosauria; order Squamata; family Homalopsidae; genus Myanophis; species Myanophis thanlyinensis. Next base: position 15,656 of record JAEANM010010137.1, read on the forward strand.
CAATTCTATGATAGTTACTGAATAGGAAACTGATGTAAGGGAATATCACTTGATTCAAATTTGATTTTTCAAGAAAAAGTGCATCACCTGAAATAGCAGATGCCTGAACCATATGCAGGGATGATGTTGCATCTAGGTCTCAGTGTCAAAATTAGTATTACACTTTCATAAATACATTGTCAGTGAAAATAGCATCCAAAAACATATGATTGCAGCTTACTCTGTTCCTGAGTCTGAATGATCGCTCATCTCTCTCTCTCTCTTCCTCCTTCCCTCCATCTGTCCCCCTCTCTTATATCTATCTAT
>JAEANM010010138.1:0-15961 GCA_017656035.1 Myanophis thanlyinensis
TGACTGAATGATCAAAATCAATGTCAAACTGGCCAAAACACTCAATTTCAGTGGGGGTTGCATATTTTTGAACACAATATTTCCAGTATTTTTGAACTGTATAGTTTTGGATTAATCAAAGTTATAAAACTGTGCAGATATTTTTTTTCTCTGCTTCCTCACTTAGCCCATTTTTAAAGTTGCCTACCACCACATGCTATATAACATAAAATAAACATGTGAGTGTGTGTAGCTGGATAGATAGATACATAGATATAAAGAAAGATTCTGTAGATATAAATCAGTTTATTTTAATATTACATAGCATGAAATAATACCCTGGGCTGAATCAAGGAAGCAGAGACAAGAAAGATTTCATTAAATGTATACACAATTTGAGAATAGAGTTCTGGGTTTATGCTTATGAGAATCCTTATTAACAATATTTCCAGTATCTAAAATAGAATGTGTATCTGGTTTTCAATTAGCATTATTTCAGATCCAGAGATAAGTACTCAATAAAAATGGCTCTTAAAACAGATTTGAGTTTAATCTATTTGTGTTCACTATCAATGCTGTATTAACCCAGTTTATTTTATTAAGTCCTCCTATAAAACATACGTGAACACTTTCCTTCTTTTTCTAGGTTATAATCATCAGCATCTCCGTGAGGATCAAAGCCAGAAATCTCCTGAATTCTACAGCAGAACTGCCTCAGAATCAAACGTGTATCTGAATACCTTTCATTATCCTAATCCTAACCTGAAAGACCACACCTTTGATACTCTTAGTTTAGATAGCTCGGATAGTATGGAGACAAGTATATCGGCCTGTTCCCCAGATAATATTTCCAGGTACATTGTGGCACTGTTTTAATTTTTCCAGAAAACATAATAATTAAACATACCAATATATTTGATTATTAAATATGAGTTTATAAAAAAGTAGTTTTGTGAATCTTAGCCAGTGGAAGAAACTAAAATTTCTTTTTAGAAATACCCAGTCAATATAGAGAACTATTTATGTAAATATATATAGTTGTTCATATTGAAATGATAGAAAATTGGAATATTTTTTTCTCTTCTACCTATTTAATGACCAGTTAATTCTGGTATTTCATCAGTTGTTAGCTAGCAGCCATTTCATCAGGGTACCTGAAATGTTTCCATCTTGACTGATCATTGCAATATAAGTCACTTTTAAGTACTAGTATTTTTTTTCTTCCTTAAATTTCTTATTCCGTCTCACATTTTCTTGTGTGTGATTTCAACGGTAGGAAGTCCTTTTAGCTGAAGAGTAATAAGATTAAATAATACATAAATAATAATTGAGCTTAAAATTTACCACATACTGTATTCTTAATGATCATTTTGCTGAAAAGAGCAGTTAGTCTACATCATTGATTTATTTAGAAGCTTCTGAGATCATGTTGTCTCATAAGCAAAATCCTTTTCTACTTTTCTATACCCATGTTGACTCTCAGATTATCTCACAAAAAATGTTCTGCATTTTTACTCTTTGTTTTAGGTATTTTTGCTGATCGATTCTTTGTTCTTTTTTTGTACATATGTGGAAAAAACTAGCAGTTGGCTAAACAGTTCCTTTTGATAAGTAATTCCACTATGAAGGAAATATGTAGAAAACAATAAAAAGCCTAGAAATATATTTTTAATGTTTTCTCAAATATTTCAGTTATTATTGCTTGTTTTTGTTACAGTGCTAGTACTGCAAATGTGGCAAGAATAGAAGAAATGGAAAGACTTTTAAAACAAGCTCATGCTGAGAAGACACGATTGCTTGAATCCAGGGTAACGATATACATAGAAATTTCAAAGATACTCCATTGTTGTATGTTCATTAGATTTTGAAATTAATATATTTTCATAGAAGTTAATGGGACTTGCCTTGTAATTAAGGCAATATAATCAGCCAACACAGATTTAACAGTGTACAGTTACCCAGGTTTATTTATTACAGATTAATAAGAAATGTGCAATATAGTCCAAAACTAGCCTGGTAAAATGAGCAAATTAAGCTATTGCTTGACATAATCTTATTTTTGAGGACATGAATGATAAACTTGTGGCCCAAGAGATATATCTATAACAACACTTTGTGCATTGTAGAAAACGAATCAATCTTCTATTTGCTACAGTGGGAACTGGCTTGGAACCAGAAATATTCAGGTCCTTATTACTTTCTGTCAGTACAACCTATTGTATAAAGTTATTTTGAGAATAAAAGAGGGAGGTCATGCTGCTTGCATTGCATTGAACTTTTTAGAAGAGAAGTTTTGAAGCTTTTTGAATCTATGAAACATGTTAGTTACAAAAAAGACATAAAGAAATTTCCTAGAAAATTCTACTAATAGAAAATTGGCTGCATTCAAGTGAAGTTTTAACAAAATGTTTTTTGCCCTTAATCTTTCATATAAGCCCATCAATATAATTGGAAAACGTCTTATAAAAAGTAAATATAACAAATATGAGTAAGCAAATAAATGTTGAGTCTGCTTTTCTGAACCAACTCTTCCTATCTAGCAACATACATGTTTTATAATAAATCCTATGGTCCCTGACAGCCTGAATATTCAGGACACTAAATTTGGAAAATGTTTTAAGAGAAATAGTAACTTCCTCTATATTTGGAAGTCTTTAAATAATCAGCATTGATACTGAACATGAATATATTAATCCTAAATCCGCTTTAAGAGCTATTTTTTATTGAGTCCCATTGCGTTATTGAACTTATCATTAGGATGCAAACTATGTGTTATCAAGGCTCCAAAATTAAACTTTTGATGGCTATCTGTAATGCCTAATGGTAGTAGTAAACCTGAGTATTATATATGTAGGCTTATGTCCTTAATTGCACCATAGATCCATCCAGTATTTATCTTCACAACTAAGCTACAATGTCAATAACTTTTAAAAGTAAATACCTCAATAGATTTTCTAATCAGTACTATAATCCAGTGATTCCCCAACATGTTGACAGAAATAAAACTTTATGATTGGGACAAAACCACCGCAGGCCCCAAGGCAGAGTGGGTATTCTTGTGTTTCAGATGTTTGCTAGTATTTCTATATTTTTATATGTCTTTACTGTGTGTCAAAGACGAATCATGATTGCTGTCATTTTTATCAAGTCAAAATAAATGCAAATCAGTGCCAAGCCCCAAGCTGAAGCAAAAAAAAAAAAAAAAAATCCCATTCCACACAATAAGAAAGGAGATGGGAGACATACAGATATACTGAAAGAGGCAGGCAATAAACATCCAAATCTGAGGAGGAGGAAAAACTGGCAAAACTCTTACTACTTTCACTCGGTCCCATTTCCCAGGGCTTAGAAACTGGGAGGAAGATTAGTAAACAGTACATTTAAATTAGATCAACTTGTGTTACAACTATGCCTTTTTTTAAAAAGTGGAAAACATTCATTTATGTTAGGCTGTCTGTATTCCTTTAGGAACGAGAAATGGAAGTTAAAAAAAAGGCACTAGAAGAAGAAAAGCGTCGCAGAGAACAGTTAGAAAAAAGGTTACAAGAAGAAACTAGTCAGCGACAAAAACTAATTGAAAAAGAAGTTAAGATACGTGAAAAACAGAGAAGCCAGGTATGTAATATCTTGAAATAGAGTATACAGCTGTTTGAAGGAAGAGAAGTTCATCTATAGTAATAGATCATTTTGTTGGACCAAGATTAGAAAGGCCTTGATACAAGTCTACACTGGAAAGATAAACTTATCAAACACTAACATAGCTCTTTTTATTAAAAAGTTGAGATAATGCCGATTATATACAAGTGATGAAAATGTAGGACAAATAGATGATTTCTACCTGAAAATATGGGAAAATTGATTTTTTTAAAATAAATGTGCAAATGTAGACAATAAATTAGTGGGTAATGTACTGTTTGTTGTAAGGATTGTATGTTTATTAAAATAAGCTAAAATGGCTCTATATTTCTCATTTTGTTAGATGAAACATGAAGGGGAGATGACAGGAAAAAACTTAGCTAAATGCAGTTGAAATGGGGTCTTTTAAGAACACCCATCTTTTTTTCTACACTTCGCATAACGTTTCTTATCCTAAAAGGAAGAATTGTAATGCCATGCATTGAAAAAAGTGGACTGTGAGAACAGAAAATTTTAATACCAATATTAATTGTATCTTTATTTTAGTCTCGTCCCCTGACTCGTTATTTGCCAGTCAGAAAAGAAGATTTTGATCTGCGCGGCCACATAGAGACAGCTGGCCATAATATAGAGACTTGTTACCATGTCTCTCTCACTGAGAAGACTTGCCGTGGCTTTCTTGTTAAGATGGGAGGGAAAATTAAAACATGGAAAAAACGATGGTTTGTGTTTGATAGAAACAAAAGAACATTTTCTTATTATGCAGGTGAGTCATGGTCTTTGTTTTGGCATGGTATTCTTCCTGTTGCTGTATTAAATTAATGACATTCATAAATTCTACTATTTTTGTAACTTAAAAATGGTTTATCTTATTGCTTACCAGTCTTGTATGTTTGCATCTTGGAATGAAGTTAAAGGTTAGAATTAATGTTCTTTCCTCATGTGCTGGATCTCTAGATGCAAAGAAATGCCCAGTATAACTGTGCATAGATGGAATCAAAACTGGTGAACTTATTTGCATAAGCTATGAATCGGTATTGTTCAAATTAAGGACCTGGTCACTTATTGTTTTCTAAGATTTTTTTGTTACAAGTTATCATTATTTGGAACCATATGCATGTTTTTGACTAGAAAATTAGAACTTGCAAATTAGAGAATCTCATATCTGCCAAAAGCTGGATCTTTTTCTGCTTGTTTTCTGTAATTGACTATCCTGGATTCTGTAGTTTACAGTAGTTGATATTATAACAAACCAATAAGATTAGCAAGGAGGCAACAGGAGGCTTAACAGCAAGGAATGCAAAGGCAAGTGTAACCTAAAGAAATACAGTTTGTGTGACTGACTTTAGTTCCTGTGCTATTTTTCTTGAGAGGTTAATAATGGCTTTCTTCACCTTTTTTTCTACCATTAACATTTTTTTTCTAACTAGTATTTCAATCATAGCTAAAAGCTTTGATTAGGTTTGATATAAATTAAATAATACAACTGTGTACCAAATGGCCAATAATTTTGGGTTCGAACTACAGACAGACAGACCAATGATACATTGATTAGTTGATTGAGTGATAGATTGATCTTGGGAAATAGTAAATATGTGTTCCAGAGAAGGAATACTGTATCTTAGTATACCTTGTTGATATTCTGATGTGTTAATGTATTGTCAAATCAAATTGATACCCAAGTTTAATTTAAATTAAGTAGAGGTCTTAATGTTAATAAGTAATCTCTATGATGGCTTGTTTGTTTGAAACAAGTTTTTTTTTTATTTTATTCTAGACAAACATGAAACTAAATTAAAAGGAGTAATCTATTTCCAAGCCATTGAAGAAGTCTATTATGATCATTTAAAGAATGCTTGCAAGGTAAGAAAGATGTATATGTTGCTTTTCTTAACATATATTTTTAATGTTTAGATGAAATAGACACTAATTATTATATAGATAATAATAGAAAAGGCCACTTAATAGCAAAAAGCTGATGGTTCGAAGAAGAGTATATGAAAATATAAGGGAAAATAAAGGGAAATTAATAAATCCTTTGAAATGAAATGTACTATTCAGATACTAAGAAATTTTAAATATTGTTACTTTCTTGCCATTAATTAAGACTAATTTACAAATAAATGTAATTTTTGGATCAAGCCCATACAATTATGCTTAGGTTGTATAGTAGCCACATTTATAAGCTTTTTTACTGTAATGAAACTGAGGCAAAAATATTCTGTTCAAAAAATTTAATGAGACTGTATAGATCCTATGCACATTGTGATTTTGACCATTTATAGAGATCATGGTTTTGTTCTAGTTTCTTTGCTTCCTACCTACATATAGAATTTTGCAGCTAATACAATAAATGCAATACAATAGAGAACTAGTATTTCACTACAGAAATGTGCAGTGATGACAAACTAGGTTCAGCATATCAAAAATGTAGAAATGCATAACTTGACTCTACTGGTATATCACACACACCCCATCCCCACCCTGGTGTGTGTGTGTGTGTGTGACAAAAAAGGCATCTCCGGAACCCCTCCCCAGCCCCTTCTCTCCTTCAGACTCCCTTCTCTGGATCTTCTGGAAGTCATGTGAAAAGACTCTATTCTCGCAGGGGCCCCACTGGAGCATCAGAAAATTGTGCAAGAATGTTTGAACAATTTTCAGATGCCTCAGAAATTGTGCCAGGCCCTCTTGCGGAACTTCCAGAGGGTTAGAAGGCCTTGTGTGTCATCAAAAATGACATGGCGTGTCATCTGTGACACACATATCATAGGTTCACTTCACTGGAAAAGTATTATGTTTTCATCTGGAATCTGTTGAAAATCCTAGTTTGGATCCTAAAATATATAAAATCTGTGCAGCCTCTAGGTGTTGCAGAACAACAACTGCCAGCCAACATAACCAGTAATGTTGGATCGTGTTCTCTTTTTACCCAAAATAAGATAATTTTGAGTTAAAATTAGTTCCTCACCACAAAATAATAAAAGTATACAGAAAGAAAAGTTATTATATGACACATTATATGTCACATGTAATTGTATTTGTGTGTGTATGTATGTGTGAACGGAGAAAGTGTTTGTTGACTGCTAGTAGCCACATTCCTAAGAGGGCAGAGCCAGGATTAAAATAAATGTATATTTTAACTAAATCAATAGCTAGAAATAAAAATGGCATATAAAATTATGCACTCAATTTATATTTCAACTCGGCTACATTTATTTCACAACAATGCAGGAAAAGGAGTAAAAATGTAATATTCAGTATTAGATTTCCATCTATTTCAGAATGTATATCAATAATTATATAAACTTCTACTTTCTTTCCAGAGTCCTAATCCATTGCTTACCTTCAGCGTTAAAACTCATGACAGAATATATTATATGGTGGCCCCATCACCAGAAGCTATGCGAATATGGATGGATGTAATAGTTACAGGAGCAGAAGGCTACACACACTTCATGTTGTAGTTAAATGTAGTGCAAAGTTTCAACAGTAGGGCATAATGCAATAATAGCTGTGTTTGTGAGGGTGGAAAGCCATATATGGTCATATTTGACAAGTCATATGTATAAAATTCTGTCAGACCTAATAGCTCAAAAGGAAATGCATCATATGTAAGGGAACATGAAATTATGGTGAGACTGACTTTATTTTGTTCTGTATTAAATTCATTAGATGTTGACATAACATCAAAAACCTCTCTACCTAAAAGATAAGAACCCTCCAAAAATGAATATCAGGATAGCCATAAGCCAATTTCTGTGGCATTTTCTTACAAATTCTACCATGCAGAACTTTCCTTATAGAAAAAAATGTAATTAAATTAACAGTGTTGCTATACTTTTAAGTATAGTTATTTTGTATTAAGTGAACGAGAAAGAAATGGTGCCTCTATATTTAATGTACAGGCTTTATGAACAATTTTATGTTCTTTTCCTTAAAAGAATTTTATAGCAAATTTTAAACTACTGTTTGCAGTGTTTTTTGTCTTAAAACACAACCAAAGATTCGTACCCCGTGTGTTGAGATTTAATTTTATGTAATAGAACAGTTTTTAAATTTTTTATATATGCTAATGTTTTAAAATCTTTCTATCTGTATCTTTGAAATGCTGGATGTTATTTTGAATGTTAACAAAATGATATCTTTAGGTATTTTAGCTTTCTTTTTAGAGGATAGAATCAGATAAAAATCTATAGTGAATAATCATGTCTGCATTTCTACTGAGGCTATTGCTTATTTTCTTAGCAAATTACAAGTTCTTTACAAGAGTATTCCTTCACCAGTTACAGTGTAGTAGAATTAAAAACCATAATATAAAAAATCAACCATATAAGGACCTTCCCAAATAACATGGTTTTTCTACATAAAAATACAAGTCTTTAGAACAAGTATTCACAACTTTTCCATATAAAATAAATATTTGAATGTAGTTGAATATTCTCCTAGCCTAAATTGGCTTATAAACTAGAATGAAGAATTTCTTAGGATATACTGTACTTAAGATCAGCCATGAAGAAAAGTCTTCAAATCTGTTCTGAATTATATTTCCATTGATGATAAAACATTTCTTTTTGGTACACAGACATGTTCTGCAGCTAGTTTGATTCTGCAGCTAGGTGTCCAAATAGAAGCCATGAAAACTTATTTTGTATCATAACCAAAATGATAACAGTTCCATTACATAGTTCATTTTAGTACTGTGTTTCAGATTTCATATTCTAGATCACTCTTTATGTTGTTAACACAGAAAAAAATTGTTTCACAAATGTACTGAGGAAACTATCACAGCATTTCTCTTGAATAAAGTGTAGTACAACCCTTCTTTCTATTCCTTATTATGTCTGAAGAAATGATATAGGGACCATGACTCAGTAACAAGAGCATCTGCATTATGCAGATACTTCCAGGATCAGGCACTTCTGTTCAAAAATGATTTAGTGCTGATTATAAGAAAAATAATCAGTAAGATCTTGAGATCTTACCAAACTGCTCTCAGAGGGGATATTGGGCTAAATCACTAAGTCTTACTGATTTCAGATTCAAGGGGTCAATTAATTGATGGTCTGGAGCCTATATCTAGCACTTGCCATACAAAGTTTAAAAAATGTTATGTATTCAAGGGATCACCATGTTATGTTCTTAAGATTATATATTCCTTAAAGATCATTTCATTGAAAATAATCTTATGGTCTATAAGTACTGTATTCAGAAGAAGTTTGGATTTTGAATCATGCTTGTATTTGATGCTGCCTTTTAATATTTTGATCTTATACATGCCATATTTTCAGTGCACTAAACTAAATATCTTAAGTCTCCTTAAGGAAATGATAAATAAACCATTTTCAGAAATAGTTATTGAAATATACCGAATTTAATATAGCATATGATGCCAAGTTGCATGATTACAGTAGTTCAGAAATGCCACATATCTGCATTTATATGAAAAATCACATAGAAACTTACATTTAAATTGTTGAATCAGGGCTTAAAGTTGTTTTTTAATTCAACGCAAATAAATAAAGAAGTATTAAACTTTAATTGTATATACACTGTAAAATATGTTATTTAACTTACTGGTATTTACTTGTGTTTTTCTTCAGCAGAGAAAAAAGCATGAAGTTTAATTCAGACTTAATCATATTAGAATAAACCCATTGAAATATATCAAAATTAAGTTTGTATCAATAACATGTGGATTACTTCCAAAATTTTGTTCTAGACACAATTCATCTAGATTCATCCCACTATAAAAATCAAAAAGAAAAACAAATGAAAAACTTAATTTGTATCTTCTGAAGAAAAAGAACTTTGAAAATTTTGCTTCACCAATGTTAGAAGATAAATTCCAGAAATTAATACAATTGGTTTCACTGTTTCTAATGAATATTTTAATTTTACTTCTATATAAATTTTACAAGTTTTCTATTTTTTTGTATCTTGCATGTTGTAATGGCAACATTTAAATAAATGTTAAAACATTTTCAGATTCTGTGTCTGATTTCTGAATAATTTTCTGGAAACCTAATTGGTATAAAGTGCTAAAGATTTGAGATTTTATATCTTTTGACTTTTAAATTTTAAACTTTTAATTTTAAATTTCATTTTAATTGTGGTTTCTTAAATGTCAAATTTTAATCGTTTAATCATAATTCTTAATCAGCCTTTATTTAATTAATTTTAACTAGATTTTAAATTGTTATATATGTGTCTTTTATCTGGCTGTACACCGCCCCAAGTCCCTTGGGAGAGGGGGCGGTATATAAATGCTGAAATAAAGATAAAGATAAAATAAAGATTCACTGTAGCTGTTAATAGTTACAGAATGGGCAGCTCAGTTCTAAATACGATAATAGAAGCAGGTTAGTTATTGCTGCTAACAGAACCATGTTAGGTTGGCTGAAGATGCGCTGCCATCTGATTTCATTTAAAAGTTGGCTTTTATTAAATATTTATTGTATATTGTAATAACATTAAATTTATATGCAGCCCAACTCTCAGTGACTCAAATTTAAAAAAAACAACAACTAAAAATACAAAACCATCACAAAACAAAAGTAATAATGATGATAGGAAATTCATAATGGGGAGAAAGTAAAAGAAGAAAAAGGATGGGAAAAGAACCTTCAGGGCCCTTCCAAATATCGGGATGGTGAGGGTTTGAATCTTGGAGGAAGTTCATGCCAGAGAGCAGGCATTGTTACAGAAAAGGGACACTTCCAATAGATAGTATTGTTTAAGGAACTCGGTGCACCAATTCAGTCAAATTAGAATAGATTTATTTCAAAAATGTTTACTGTTAAAATAATAAAATATAAGAAAACATACCTTGAATAGTATAATACAGTGGGGGAAATATGAAAATCCACATCATAAATTTAAAAATGTGTACAAAATTAATTCAGTTGTTAAATTTATCATTCAATCTGAATTATTAAGCAATCTAATATTGTCATCTCATTTTTAGAGAATAGAGATTTTGGATATGCCGGTAGATACAAACTGGTATCTTGAATACATTCCTTAAATTCAATTTTTTTTTTTTGCCAATTGCAAAAAGAGAGAGAGAGATGTCCTTTTTGAGTATCAAGACTTGGAAATCTCTGAAAGCTAATGTACTATATACCGTATATGTTATCTAAATTGTAGAGGTCTGTGAGTTTAATTCATGCCAGAAGGATTGAACCCCACAGAATAACAAACATCTGGCTGCCTGTGACTGAAAAGTCTCAGTAAAGGATGAAATGACTCCTATTGCCTCCTAGTGGTTAACATCACATCAGATTTTTTTTTTCCTCTTTCAATTTGTCCAATTCTCAGAGACTGCCCAGGCAAGTCCTTCCCGTTTTCTCAGCAAGATTTTTCAGAAGTGGTTTGCCATTGCTTCTTTCCCAGGGTTGAAAGTGACTAGTCCAAGGTCCATCCAACTGGACCTGACTTATAAGCAATAGCACTTAGATTTGTATACCACTTCATATTGCTTTACAGTGTTCTATAGTCAGCATATTGCCTCCAACAGGGTCCTCATTTTAACCACCTCAGAAGGATGGAAAGAGTTAATCCTTCAGTACTGCATTCTAATCACTTGCAATTTCTTTCCTGCTGCCTTAACCACTACACCAAATGCTCTCACATAAGATATGCAGTAGGTAAAAACAAAAATTCCCTCCATTGACAGGGAAGGGTGTGTGTGTGTGTAAACATCAGACAAAAATAGGGACATGATATAATGTAACATCTGTATCTCCTGACAATTTAAGAAAGACTATAAATTATTCCTATAAATAACCTTGTAAAAGGAGTCAGATAGCATTTTTTCCAACTAACATTTTGTTAAAAGTTGGTGTGAAATTGCAGTTCATTAAATGCACTGAGTGGTTTGATAAAATAGGGTAGTCATGCAGATTACAAGTGAGACATGTTACAATCACCTTATCAATAATTACAGTGTTGTTTAGTATAATCCACTGTTTGTTGAAACTTTCTAGAATTGCCCGAAACAACTGATGCATGCGAGTTCAACAACCTCTTATTCAAAAATGGTCACTAACTGGAATGTCCTGGACTACTGAAATGCTCTAATAATTTGCTAGTTTCAAAATTAGATGTCTGATTTTGTTTGTCTCTATAGACAAACTACTACTACTTCTTTCGGCTATTCCCGTTAGGGGTTGCCACAGCAAATCAACTGCCTCCACCCAACTCTATCCTCGGCATCCTCCACTCTCGCCCCAATCACTTTCATGTCCTCTTTTAGCACATCCATATATCTCTTTGGCCTTCCTCTTGACCTCTTGCCTGGCAGCTCCATTTCCAACATCCTTCTACCAATATAACCACTCTCCCTTCTCTGCACATGTCCAAACCATCTCAATCTGGCCTCTCTGACCTTGTCCCCAAAATGGCCAAATTGAATTCTCCCTCTGATGTGCTCATTCCTTATCCTGTCCATCCTGGTCACTTCAAAAGAGAACTGCAACATCCTCATCTCTGCTACCTTCATCTCTGCCTCTTGTCTTTTCCTCACTGCTAGTCTCTAACCCATACAGCATAGCTGTACTGTCTTGTACACCTTTCCTTTGATTCTTGCGGACACTCTTCTGTCACACAACACTCCTGACACCTTTCTCCACCCAATCCAACCTGCCTGCACTCGCCTCTTCACCTCTTTTCCATACTTCCCGTCGCACTGGACTGTTGACCCCAAATACTTACACTCCTGCACCTTCTTAACCCCAGCCCCCTGTAACCTCACTTTCCACTTCCCTTCCTCTTGTTCACACACATGTATTCTGTCTTACTATGTCTGACCTTCATTCATCTTCTTTCCAGAGCATACCTCCACCTTTCCAGGTGTTCCTCCACCTGCTCTCTGCTCTCACTACAGATCACAATGTCATCTGCAAACATCATTGTCCATGGGGTTTCCTGTCTGACCTCATCCTGTTCATCACCATAGCAAACAAGGACTCAGAGCTGATCCTTGATGTAGCCCCACCTCCACTTTGAACTCTTCTGTCTGACCTACAGACACTGTCTGATTCTATAGACAAACACAGCAAGGTAATAATATCTGTATTATTAACACATTTCATATCATGTTCTCTGTTTTATTTACGTTTATAAAGCATGAGTCTAACAGATCACGGTCTTCAGACTTAGTTTCTAAATCCAGTTCTCAAAGCACACTTCATGTATAAATGAGGTGGTTCTTGGTGTTCAGCTGTCAGCTGTTAAAAAAACAGGAATGAAAAAAAGTCTAAAGTAAACAAGCAATCCACCAGTAAAATTTGCGAAGAACAGACTTGTCAATGTAAATATATACATCTCTCACTTATATATCATCATTATATCATCTCTCACAAGATCTACCATAGAGATATCAGGCTTGGGGCTCTAATATTTCTCATAGAGCCATGCACCATAGAGACACAAGCGGTTTTCGTTGTTCTACAGCAAGAGCGGTACCCAGTTGGCGCATGCGCATGCCTCATCGACGTTTCCGCGCCCTCCTTCTACGCATGCTCTCTCGCAGGCAAAGCAGCCGAAGGAAAAAGCGTGTTGCCAGTTCCGCCGTCGGGCAGGAGGGACATGGCAGTAGCGGGCGTTACGAGAGTACTTTCGCGGGGGAAGCAGAAATGGGGTTCATCTCTCGCCCATAGGACAGGCTTAGGCTTCCCTCAGTTGCTGGGTAAGTGCGGAGTGGGTGAGGCCAGTGGCCTGTCCCTGAGATCCTGCTTCGTCCCGCGGCTGAATAGAGGAAAAGGGCAGCAGCGATCGAGGGCGACGCCTCCACTTTCGCTAATTTGTAGTTTAAGATCGGGATACGATTGATGCCAGAGTAGCACCTGAACGCAAATGCACGTGTCTTTTACGCATTAATGGAAAAGAATATATGCTATTTTCCTTCTCCCCCCCAAAAAAAAAATCACAAACGAGATTGAGCTTAGTTTACTAAATTCTTCCAATCAAGTCTAAATTCCCTTTTAATCTCTTTCACTGCGTGGAATCTTCAAGATTTGAACATGTTAAAGAGTGCCGTTTTTGTGTGTGTATATAAAGTATTATATAGAGGTGCTGCCCAGATATATGAACAATGATGAATTACGTTGTGCAGTTATTGTAAGCCCGAGTCTACCTGCGCTATCTAGGCTATTTTATTGTTAACAGCAAAAATCAGTAATACATACACTTTTGAGTACTGTAAGCTTACTGAAGGTGATTAGATGATTGTATTTCCAAAAGAGAAGAAAGAAGGTTGCAGTTGGAATTATCATAGGTTACCATCAGTATCTCTTCCCCTGTAAACCCCTGCAACTTTGGAAAATAGTTGACACGTACATTGTAAAACTATTACAGAAATGCTGTTTATTTTCTCATCTGAAATTATAATTCCATCAACTTTGCATGTTAAAAAATTTAAATCATAGTTTCATAAAATATATTTTTTATTCCTGTTTTTGCCTCAACCATTGAAATAAATAAACTTTTAAGTGTGTGAATTGTGTCTGTTTTTATGTAGACTAGTAAATATGTAATCCAGGTACACTTATTAAGGAATACCTCTATTGTGAGCTGGTTAGCTTTTAGTCTATGGCAAAACATTATTAGACATTCACAGTTCTATTACATAGTGTTGTTTGATAGATTCCACACTTGATTAATTTTGTGACTTGTTAGGATGTGTACCAAAACAGCTCCAAGCTTTGTCTTTCTGTTATGAGTGAGAGGTTCTGGTTAAGTAGTTTTAACTCCCTCTAAACTTTTAAAAGATTTTTTTAAAAATATAAAGACACATACGTATATAGTTCAAGCCAGACATTAGCATATGAATTTCATCCCACAAATACACTATGTGGAGATTTGTGAAAGAATGAAATAGATGGAAATTGTAAAACTAGGAGTGAAAAGCATATACAATTAATAAAATGTTATAAATCAGAATCAATTTCCTAGATTCAACCATGTCATTTCAAAGGGATCCCAAAACATGCCCCAAACTTTATGTAGTGACTCCATATCTAAAAGTTATGAATTTCAGCCTTAATATGTGGATTTAATCAGTGTCAGTTTCTTTTTATTTGCATAAAAATATTTTAATACTGTCACCAAAATATCAATGGTTTGTTTATTTTTTTGTTTAGGTTGTAAACAGAAGTCATCACACAGTGTGCTTAACCGGTCTGATCAACCGAAACTAGCTTATAATAAGCTGAAAGGCAGAAATCCAGGGGTTGTCTTCCTGCCTGGTATTTTTTCAAATATGAATGGTGTAAAGGCACTTGCATTAGAAGATTTCTGCAAATCGGTTGGTCATGCTTTCGTAAGGTATATTTTTAAAGAACTTACTGTTGATTGGTGATATGTAATTAACAAATTTATATATGACTTTCTAATTTGTTGCTTTGTTGTTAAATTTATAAATCCCATTTGCTGCCTGTCAAGTATCTTAATGTTATATATAAATTTACAATACTGCTAAAAACGCAACCATGATAATCCACTCATTAAATTGGAAAAACTAGTATAGAACTAGTATAACCCTCTAAAGTGGAACTGGTAACTTGTTATTTTCTGCTATGTGGGTTTCTGTATCCAAACCTATCCTCTATGGAAAGTGTGGCATATAATAAATAGGTCTCTAGCAATGATGACAGTGACATATAAAGGTAGGATCAACAAGTACCTGGTTATCCAAGGGGTCATCTCCCATTGTTTCTGCCATTTGATACATTCAGTCAGAGTGAGCAAACTCTTGAGTCCTTTCTCTGCTGCCATTTTGTGGAACCTAGGAAGCTTGCCTTCTTTTGTTATTGCTCCCACCTAGAATAGGAGTCCCCCAGATATATACGGTAGATAGCATCCATTCTCCTGAGGTGCTGAAAAGCCCTTAAAACTGGTTGTGTGGTCAATGTGTTTGGCAGCAGGGAAGGGCTGTCACAAAGTATTTTAAGGGCTATTTTTAATCCAAGCTATTTTGTTTTGTCCATTTTCATTATTTTTACTTATTTTTACATTTTATGAGATACCCAGAGTCTGTTGAAGTGGGAAGCTATAATTATTAATGAAATGAATAATAATAAAATGGAATTTAATAAAAAAATATCAAAGCAAAAATATCAAAATATCATAACATGAAACACATCATAGTAATCCAAATAAGAAATTATAAAGGCATAAATTATTGTAATCATCTCCCAAAGGATACATTATATGACATAGGCCAGACATGGGCAAACTACGGCCCGCGGACCACATCTGGCCCGTTAGGCTTTTTAATCTGGCCCGCCGAACTAGTTACTAGCAGAAGAAAAGTCCCAGAAGAAAACTTTTTATTTTTTCTCTCCGC
>JAEANM010010139.1:0-15960 GCA_017656035.1 Myanophis thanlyinensis
ATAGATAGATAGATAGATTTGTATATATGTAAAAATTCAATCAGGAATAATATTGCTCCAAATAAGGAAGGGATTAAATGAGGGACAAAATCACATCAGAGGATCGGTTCTCTCTTGTCTGTTTGAGAAGGGAATTGATGGCGTGAGAATGTCAGAGAGCCACATCTCACCAGTAGTGTCCATTGCCCTGAGGCTGTTTTTCCTGTGTTGCCAAAGGGGGGAGGGGGTTGGACTAGATGACCTCGGAGCTGCCCTTTGGACTCCCATCTGGCAAATTCTGCCTTGCTGCTGGGGCTTTTTTTTTGTTTTTGTTTTCCTGGTGGTGTGATCTGGATTCTTAGAAAGCTGTTTGTTGGCTTCTCCTTTTTTTTTTTTTTTTAAATAAGCCGCAAACTCAACTCGTTTTATTGCTCTTTCTACATACTCTGGCTACTGGGTGCAGATGTCAATTATATTGGATGGAGGGAAGATTTACGGCTTTCTTTAAAAAGCCGAAGAAGCTTGTTCTTTGGCCAAGGAGGGCCCGGCTTAAAGAGAGATAAGGGCGCTCTTTTTTCCTTAATGATTCCTGCTGAAGTTTAAACCAGGTAAATGAAATTTAAAAAAATTAAAAAAGGAAAAACCGGTCATTTCTGGCAGACAAAAGCACATGTGGAGACACTTAACTGGGGCAGTTGAATCGTGTTTCATCCGGCTGCAAACAGGGAAGAGAAATTTATTGGGAAAAGCCAACCGAATCTAGATCGGGCGCAAAATTGCTCCTAAAGCAATAAAAAAAAATAGATAAGGGTTAGGAATCTAACACGTCATCCGGACGTGTGTAAAAAAAGAAGAAAAAAATAAGCAGGCGTTGTTAATCGCGTCATTTATTCCCAAATAAATAGTGTAGCCAACCACAGCGCCAATTATAGCTCGTTTTCGAACTTAACGACCATCACGAAGCCCCAAATTTCAGTTGCTAAGCCAGACGGTGTGTTTAGAGAGTTTCGCCCCGTTTTGTGACCAGTCCTGGCCGCCATCGTTAAGTCCATTGTTACTGTAATAACACAGTGGTTAAAGTGAATTTGGTTCCCTTGTTGACTTGGCTCGTCAGAAGGACACCGCGACCGTCATAAATATGAGACGGTTGCCAACAGGCCCAAATTTTGATCGCCTGGAGAGGCTACAATGGTCGTAAGTGTGAAAAAGAGTAACGACTCCCTTTTTTCCCAGTGTCGTCGTAACTTTGAATGGTCACTAAGCGGAGTGTTGTAAGTCAAGGACTTAACTGTACCATGGCTTCTTCCTGCATGTCTTACAAACCATATCTCGCGCTCCTAGCTAGCCAGAGCCACCCCGAGGAATAGGGAAGGGGTTATTTTGTTTTGTTTTGTTTTTTCCTTTTGCAAAGCTGTTCAAAAATAATATGCAAGAAAAAAATCAGGAACTAATCATTTCCTTCGATCGAATTGCTGGTCCCCACAGGGCCATAAATACTGGAAAGCATCGCAAGGAGAGAAAAAATAAAAACCTGAGCTATTTGAAACACAAACTCCTTTTTAAAATCCTTTTTAAGCTTTAATTTGTTGTGGCCCGCCAGCAGTCAGCGGAGCTGGCAGCAGATTCGGACGATGAGGAGATTGGGGATGGAAGTTGGGCTGGTCCTGGATTCGAGGGAAGGCTCTGATGGGTGCTCTGCATCGGAAACAGAGATAGATCCAGGGCCACCCAACAGTTCCCAGCTGCCTTCGAGTCTTCGGAGAACAGCTGGAGCCTGTTCCAGATGTAGGCATGCACAGAGCCGTTAGGAGAAGGGAACAGCTGAGGACAAGGAGCCGACTCGGGAAGAAATGCATTCTTGGACACTGAATGGCCCCTCCCTGGCTGGGGAATACGTAGGTTGAAAGGGGAGGGGTGGATGCAGGAGACAACAATTTGGATTTTTGGGGGAAAAAATGGACCTCATCAGCCCTGGATGGATTTGGAGAGTGGACGGTATGGAATGGAGCTCTTTAGGAAAGGGCAAAGCTAGCCGGCTGGCTGGCTGAAGGTTGGAAACGGCAGCATCCGCATTGCTCATTTATTTATTTTATTTATTTATCAAGATTTCTATACCGCTCCTTCTCCCGAAGGACTCGGGGCGGTGTACAGCCAGCTAAAAAACATGAATATATAACAATTTAAGACACAATTAAAATTAATTAAATTAATGGCCAAATAAACCGATTATAAATTTAAAAAGATTTAAAAATTACGCATTTAAAACTAATTAAAACCAATTAAAATCCCCAACCGATAGTACTGCAAACTTGGAAATATGCGCAAACTGAAACGAAACTTAATATATCAATTTTTTTTTAATTTTTTTTTAAATTAGGACAGGCAAGAAGAAAAGAGGAGCGGCAAAGGCTGCAGTTTCTCCAGCAGAAGACGCATCATCCCCCGGGGAGCAAACCCACCACAAAACTTTGTTCCGCTAATCCAGGTTTTAAAGCAAAACAAAACAAAAAAACTTCTGAATTTCTCCTTTGGGCAGTTGCGAAACGGAAGGAACCCAGCTGGAAAAAAAAACAAAACCCTGTGATGTTCTTGTGGCTGGTTTGCGTAGACGCACAAACTGTTTATAAAATCAATCTTAACACACACACACACCCATGACTTGGCAGGAGCGACTTCCGTTCCTTTCCGACTGCCACCGTAATTCCCTCTTTGCAAACCCGATTCCAGTGGCAAAGGTTCAGCCAAGGTAATTCAGCAGCCTGCTATATCATTTTTGAACGATTCTCTTTTAAGAAGAGAGAAACCCCTAGATTGTTATAAATCTGCTGGCAAGTAATTTGGAACAACAGCTATCTATCTGGGAGCAAAGCCAGGATAGCGAGAAAAAAACCAACCACCCCCAAAATTGTAATATTTTATTTTGCTCAAAGTATTTATTCTTGGCTAGCTATATACGGAACTGGAGTTTAATTCGTTCGGTGAGATTGTCCGTTCCTGTTGCAGTTAAAGACGCTCTTCAGTCCATGCAGTTTGTAAGACTTTATTTATATATATAGTATCCAACAGGAGTGAGTTGTCACATTTTGTAAATTTGGATCTTTTCATGTGACAACACTGAAGAAAGCACACTTGGCTACAATGTAAAACAGTGAGTATACAGCTTGTATAACGGTGTAAATGTGCTGTCCCCTCAAAATAACACATACAGCCATTAATTATCTAAACTGCTGGCAACAAAAGAGAGTACACCCCTAAGTGATAATCTATAGGCACATCTCTTCCTGGTTTTCTTGGCGATTTGATGATTCTTCCATTTCTACACCCGTTGAGGTTTTAGAAGACTCCACGCAGAACTGTGCCCTCAAAATGCAAATCTGGTTTGGCGTTTTCTCAAAGGAAGCCGCAAAGAGGGTAGATCAGCTTGCCTTCAGATTGGCTGGATTTTAATTACATTCGCGGACCATCAAATGGGTAAGACGCAACCAACGTGCCCATTTTGTGCCAATGCCGCTACGTTTTGGGGTTCGGAATCCACTGCATCGATGAGCATCTTTAGCAAAGAGGTCTTAAGAAAAAAAGGACCCTCCATTTTTCCATCAATGCCGAACGTGGCCAGGAAATATTATCAGAGCGACGGTGTTGGGTTCAAGCGGTATTTTCACAACTTATTTAAGGCGCGTGGACTTCACAACTCCCAGGATTCCCCAGGCAGGATGCTTTTTATTGGGGGTCAATTGCTTACAATATCCAAGCCAGGTAAGCTAGGTTGAAATCTAAGAAAAATGGGGTCTGTGGATGGGGAGAGGGGATCAAGTGAGGCCAAGGGTCTGCTTGGGGAAGGGATCCAGCGGGTATGAAATGAAGCTGACCAGTAAGGTCCAAATGTTTGACCAATGATGGGAGTCCCGGTCAGCCCATCAATATTCCCCCCGCCCCGTTTTTTATAAGTCACCTAAAGGAGTGCCCATCGCATTCTTGTGGCAATGAGTTCCAGAGGTAAGCAGGATCTGGAACGGTTATGCCAGGGTTACAACGGAATCGACGTCAATCACGCCACTCGCATCCTGGCTGGGCGAGACCGTCATTCATTTATGCTTTCGTGAGCTGGAATGAACCTCAAAAGAGGGGGTGCAAGCTTTGGGGTTCCCTGCCTTCCTTCGGATCATTTCTGCACCATGCCAAAGGCTCAGAAAAAAGAAAGGGGGGGGATATAGGGCAGAGGTGGGTGGGTGGGCGGGGCCAAACATCATCACCGCTACCGGTTCGGTAGAACCGGTGCGACCAGGCTGAATACCACCACCGGTGCCGTTGTAACTCACTCAAACTCTTGTGGGTCCCCCTAATTCGTATTTTGCTTTAGAACCAGGGGTCTCACCAATCTTGGCCCCTTTAAGACTTGCGGACTTCAACTCCCAGAATTCCTCGGCCAGCAAAAAGCTTTGCTGGCCGAGGAATGCTGGGAGTTGAAGTCCGCAAGTCTTAAAAGTGGCCAAGGCTGGAGAGATCCCTATTTTAGAAGGACAAACGCCCTCTAGGGGCCAGGGAGTGGTACGGCAATTTTACCGCCTGCCTTTGATACCCTGAGCTGCGAAAATTTGAATTATTCAGGAATGTGGGTGCAGAGGGCAGGAAGAGATATCCGCCCCCCTCCCATGCATTAGCAACACACCAGTCATCACCAACATGAGAAACGCATCAAATTCGGTGTGCTTTTATTCAAGACAGAGTGGGGAAAAAAATAGGTATATACAAAGCTACACATTTTGCATCGGATACAACAGTGTGAAGGATTTTTTTTTAAAAAAAAAACACAACTTATCTATTCCAGTGTTTTGGTTTCAATGGCTCACGTCATAAACAAAGAAAAAAAATTGCCCCCCCCCTTTCTGACGAAAGAGCAAATGCATTTCCCCCTCCCCGCCCTCCCCCCTTTCTACAGACAACGGGAAGAAAATAAAAATACAATCTTGAAAAATAAAAGAAACACATCCCGAAATGGGTCAGGAGTAATTCCAGAAGGTGCCCTTTTTTTGGGGGGGGAGGGTCGAAACGAACGCAGGGCAAGGCAACAAGCAATCACGAGCGTCGGCTTTTGGTTAAAAAATAAAAAATCGGAGGATATTTGTAAAAAAATAAAATAAAATAAATAACCCCAGCTAAATAAAGCAAGCCACAAATGCAACCAGGGAGGGACAGCAAGACTGGCTTCGGTGTGTAAGGAGATTGCGTGGTTTCATTGCATAGAATCTCGGTCAATTCAGAAAGGAGTAAAACACACACAAAAATATATATATATTTATCTCAATCCATCCACGGGCTCTTTTTCTGCCAAGTCAGTTTTCCCGCAACGGGGATTTTTTTTTTTTTCTCACGAGCCCGAAGGGAAGGAAAAGGATCTAAATTAAATCACCATGCAACTTCGATAACATAATTACCGCTGGCTCTTTTTGTTTGTTTGTTTGTTTCTTCTATTTTATCTTTTAAAGGGATTGGGAAGGTGGCATGTATCACCAGATTAGGGTTGGCCGTAAGTGTCTGGATTTGAACTCCCTCCCCGTAAACCCAGCTAGCGTGACCAGCTTGCTAAGGGTTGGGAGGCCTTCAGGAAGGGCCGCGAGGTGCCCTTGACGGAAAGCAAGGCAGCGAGAACTCAACAATCCTACTTTAGGGTGGGAAAATAGACAATTTGCCTTCTTCCAAAGGAAGGCTTGTGACTTACTACAACGCCCATGTTTTGGCTCAGAAAACATTTGGCCGACGCAGGAATGGGTGCCGCTGCTCTCTTAAGATCCTAGCTAACTTTCCTTCCATCGAGATCGACTCCAAATTGAAAAAATATATTAAAAAAACCTAGAAGAAACCCTACAGAGGGATTTAAAGTGGCTGGATTTCTTTGCATGGCCTTCGGGAGAATTTTAAGGACTGGCGTGCTTTGATTTGCATAAGGACGGACTCCGAGGGCGAGGACATCTGCCCAGTGGTGCAGGTGGGAGAGAGTGGAAAGTTAATTTAATTTAATTTAATATCAAGATTTCTATACCGCCCCATCTCCCACGGGACAGGAAGCCGAGTCGCCCCGATCATCGTTGGGTTTTGAGATCCTTCCTGAAAGATGTAGGTTTAGTTTTTTACGGAGCACCAAAACTAGACGCCCGGAGAATGCAGCTAGTCCTTGATTTATGACTTTGATTGAGCCCCAGATTCCGGTTGCTAAATCTGTTTTACGACCATTCGGGCACAACACAGTTGTGGCTGGAGAATCACCACAGTTGATTTAAGTTAGTAACTCCATTGTTAAGTGACTCTGGCTTCCCCATTGATTTTGTTTCTTCACATAGAAGAGCAGAGTGGGAAGGAACCGTGGAGGTCTTGTAGTCCAACCCCCTGCTCAGACAGGAAATCCTGCTCCGTTCCTATTGTCAGGATTTCTATACCGCCCCTCTCCCGAAGGACTTCGGATTCCGGACAAACAGCTGTCCAATCTCTTCTTTAAAAGTCCCAGTGTTGGAGCATTCACAACTTCTGGTGGCAAGCTGTTCCACTGGTTAATCGTTCTCACTATCAGGCAGTTTCGGCTTAATTCCAGGCTGCTTCTCTCCTTGATTCGTTTCCATCCATTGCTTCTTGTCCTGCCCTTCTGGTGCTTTGGAGAATATAGGTTGACCCCCTCATCTTTGGGGCAGCCCCTCTCCTTGCTTAGTTTCCATCCGTCGCATGTAAAAGGGGATCACGTGACCCCAGGACACGGCAACGGCCGTAAGCACGAACCAGTTGCCAAGCATCTCAATGTAAATCACGTGACCATGGGGAGGCTGGTTGTTAAGTGTGGGAAAATGGCCGTAAGTCACATCTTTCAGCGCCGTAGCAACGTCAAACGGTCACTAAATGAACTGTCATAAGTCGAGGACTACCTGTATCCCCCAAGCACCCACCTTTCTCGCTGCTGGTGAGCAGAGAGCTGACCCCTTGAAGAGCGAACTCTGGGCGGAAGGAGGAAAACGGGCCAGGCTTGACCAAGGTGGGGTTTGGCCACCTCCCCCCACCAAAACTCAGGGAGTAGGCTACGACTTTTTATAAAAAAGGGGGGGGGGAGCTGGCTGGGTCCTACCGGGATATGAAGAAGATTAAAAAGGAGAAATCAAACCAATCAAAATGCTCAAAAAACGGCAAAGCTGCCCTGAGCTTTAAGGCCTCGGTCAAACTCTTGGGAAACAAAAAAATGACAGAATAGGAAGAAGGGTGGCAATGTGCTTTCAAGCAGCCTGCCCCACATCTGAGAGAGCTTCCCCCACCCCACCCTAAATCTGGAAAGCAGACAGTGTCCCATTTTGTTTCCAAAATATGCACCCTAACACCCGCCCCCCCTCCAAATATGGCACTTGAGTTTCCCTTGAAGCATTGGCCATTTCCTCAAGGCAGTTAGTTCCTTGCCGGCTAGGAGCCTTCCATCCCAACCGGAGAAATCACAGGGTCTGGAGCAAAGAGAGACTTCTTCTCAAAGCTGCTTGGCAATCGGGAAAACTTAAAATTGGCGTCCCATCCGGGTTGCCAGAAATGTGTCACTCTCGTAAAGCTAACCCAACGTGTTAGAGTCCCCGTTTCCCGCTGACGGGGAACGAGTCCACCGCTCGTCGCACGGAAACCGGGTGGCTCCCCCCTCCCCGTCACCAATTCTCTTCTTAGGTGCTTTTCCGGCGACTCGGTGGCTTGGCCTAGTATTCACAAGTCCCAACGGCTACACATTGCTGACCCGGGTCTCGGCGGACAGAGTCGTGCTGGTGGTGGAGGTTGCAAGCGAACGATCCCGTCGGACGTAACGAGGTTTCCGGACTGGAGCCAAAAGAGAGACAACATATGGTTAACTTTCTATCCCGAGTCTCACACAAGAGGCTTAAAATCCATTCAAAGGATTTCCGTACCTTTCTCTTTCTCGACACTGGCTCATCCCATCGCATCACACACACACAGACACACACACCCACGTTTTTAAAGAAAGTTAAAAAAAAAATAAAAATTGGGAGGAACCCTTGCTTTTTTAAAAACGATATGCAAAAAAGACACAATATTTTGATTTGGAAAACAAGGGCTCCCTAAGGGACGGTGCAAGCCAACGACTCCACATGCTTATTAAGACAATTTTGTTGACGAACAGGAGGGAGGAAGAAATATCCTTCCCTCCCCCCACAACTGTAATTATTTTTTCTACTCCAGTCGCCTGCCACCCGAAACAGCGCACACATTTGCAGTCTGCAGAGACCGAAAACGAGCCACCTGGGATTTATTCAGGCAGATTGAACTGTTGGAGGCGCCCCGGCGAGACACGCTCAAAAATGCTTCCCCACCCCCATAAGCATACCCATAAAAATCTTGCACTGCTCGGTCTGTTTTGGAAAAGCCTTAACTATTTAGGGGAGAGAACCATTGCAAGTGGTTGTAGTTATGCCTGGACCGGGGGAAGAGTGTGTTGAGAAGAGATTTATTCAGATAAAATTAAAAACAAAAAAACCAGACTTGCAAAGCCGCCCTTATCTTCCTTTTTCTGGAGACAGCTCGAGGGTTTATTCCTGCTGAAATAACCCTCGTTACCCAGGACGCCTGGATAAGGCATTTCGCACAAACGAGAGAGAGAAAGAGAGAGATGAACGAGAAAAATCCTTACTTGAAGACGGTGGGGATAACATGGATGCCTGTAAAAAAAGGAAAATCGAGATGAGGTTTGGAACGAGTCAGCCTTTCATTAAGATAAACCCCACCCTGTCTGCCCTGTCCCAGTTTCCCGGGAAAAATTGATCGCCGATTCTCCCCGTAATTGGAGAAGGAAAAAAAAAAAAGGATTTAGGATGAGCTCATCCTGTGATTTCTCGCCGGGATTGCACGATCAAGACCAAGGTTGTTGAAATGTGCCAACGTGCAGACTTCAACTCCCAGAATTCCCCAGCTGTGCTTACTGATTCAGCAGATTGTACGATGGATCCTGGGGAAACACAGAAAGGGATTAAGGGATCAAAAATAATAATAATAATAATAAAATGAACGAGGGAAGTCTGTTTCAATTATGCATGCCGACAGCCAAAGGCTCCTGCACAGCCTGGGAGCATTCCTCACCGGGTTAAATGGCCAAGCAGAGAGCAATCTTCAAACTAGAAACTAGACGTACCCAATTCCTGCAACCGTTCGTCATACGTTTTAGCCTCCAGCTCCCCCCCCCAGCCCCAAAAATCTTCATCATCATCTCCGCAACAGCCGGCAGACAAGCCTACCTTTGCTTCTTCGATAGAAGAGATTGGGGAGTTTATTGGCACGTTTGAGGTAGAAGAAGGACGCAACGCAGAAAATGAGGAACAGGCTGATCAGGAAGGTGCCAAAAATTAGGGAAGCCGCGACTTCGGGACCTCCTATAAAGCAAAACAAAAACAAAACGAAGAAGCGTCTGACGTGTCTTTTCCTAACCTTGCAAATTACCGTATTTTTCGCACCGTAAGATGCATCTAGATTTAGAGGAGGAAAACAAGGGGAAAAAAAATAGGTTTTGGCCTTCGCACGCCCCATTTTTATCCTCCGCACACCCCATTTTCGGCCCTTTTTCAGCCTGTTTTCCTGGGGCACGTGGAGGCTGGAAATGGACCGGGAAAGGGACTGGAAAGAAAGGCTGAAAAAGGGCCAAAACCAAACCAGAAACGGGCCAGAAAAATAGTGCCAAAAACAGCCCGGAAAAAGGACAGAAATGGGCCGGAAAAAGGACTGAAAACGGGGTGCGCAGAGGCCAAAAATGGCCAGCAGTTGGGGGTCAGTGGGTGGACGGGGCTTCGGCAATATTTGCTTTCTAAAATGCACAAACTTTCACACCCACTTTTGGGAGACAAAAAAGTGTGTCTTATTGTCCGAAAAATACAGTAATCCTGAGTTTTACAGGAGAGTATCTTGCTGGCCATTAGCCCCTTAATTCCTGCCGCAGAAATGTCCATTTTTTAAAATAGTTTTTTCTTTTTATTATACAAATCGGTTTATTATACAAATCCGTCAAATCGTGTGTCGCCTGGGTGTATAAACGTACTTCTCAATATGTCCATTTTTTAAAATATATATAATCAGTGGCTTCTAATCGCTGGATCCTAGAAATGATTCCTATACAGGTAGTCTTTAACTTACAACTCGATGAGCCGTTCAAAGTCAGAACGGCGCTGAAAAAAAGTGACTTACGACCATTTTTCACACTTAACGGCCGCTGGGTCGCCTCCCTGCAGTCACATGATCAAAATTTGGACGCTCGACCATCAGCACATCCTTACGACAGTGGCAGCGTCCCGGCAGCATCCCATCTGACCCGCAAAGCCAGATTCGCTTAACAACCGTGTTACTAACTTAACGGGTGGTGACCCGCTTAGCAACAGTGGCAAAAAATGTCATAAAATGGGGCAAAACTCAACTTTTAACCATTCCTTGCTTAGCAGAAACAGAAATGTTGAGCTCGGTTGTGGCCACAAGTCGAGGACTACCTGTAATGACAGCCGGAAAGCCCTCCTGTTGAGAACCGATGCCCTTTCCAAAGTCTTTTTGGCGTTACTTACCTATACCGAGGGTCTCTGGAGTTAGGGTAGTTATGTTGATTAGAGGGTTCAATTCCCCGGCTGCATCTACGAAAAAGCCAGAAATTTGGGGAAGAGAATGTCAGTGTACAAGTTTCTTATATATAATGGAAATCCTGCTGAATCAATTACTTGTGTGTGCTTCTGAATGTGTTTGCTGCTGCAATATGTAATATATATTTAGGCACAAGGCAAAAAACCAGTTCAATTCCCCAAACTATGTGTTGTCATTCATTGTATGGACAGGAATTTGTATTCCTACTGTTAGAAAAACAAAGAGGCTGGAGGCCGGGAATTGCTCAACCAAAGACTAACCCAGGTTAAAGAGTTTAATGAATTTAATAAACGAAATAAAATAAAGATATCGAAGGGGCTTTACAAAACACGTCAAATCGACAAGGCGTTCTTAGCCGTGTTGCTTTCTTCTCTCTCTCTCTATCTATAGATATATTAAAAAAAAACGAGGACTAGAACCTTGGGCTGTTTTCATCCCCAGGATCCTGAATGAATCTTCAAAATGCCTCTTTTCCGCCCTCTGCTGGACGGTGAAGGGAAAAGCAGAGAGAGCAAAACTCACCGTTTTGACAGTCCGTCAGGTTGTACGCTGAAGCTGCCGGGAGGGTCTCGTTGTCACATTTCACACAGCTGCTGCTGCCATCTTCGTTCCACCGCCTGTAGCAGCCTACGTGGGGTGAGGACAGGAAGGAAGGAAGGAAAAAATGAATTGGCAGGAAGGAAGGAAGAAGGGAGGGCTTCATCCTTCACCCCCAACTGAACACCAATATTCTTTCATCTCCCCTTGTGCTGAAAATCAGCACTGCAATTTTATTGAAGTTTAAGAGAAACTTAAGCCCTGGCAGGGATTTTTGACAGCATTTCTAAAAGAAAAGAAAGGAAAACAGAAAAAATTCTTTTTCCCCCCCCTCCCTCTCTCTTTTTTGATAAGTTAACCCTTTGCAAGACACAAAAAATTAAAATGTTGACTTTGCCTTTCACTGCCGTGCCGTTACACGCCAAGCCCCTCGGCGAGATGGGACAGCAAACCAAGTTAACAAAAGAACCGAACAACGCATTTGTTTCATTGCGGCACCAAGGCAGCGAGAAAAGGGAAGGGGAAATAACGCTAATCTTTCTCTTTACGTCGAATGAGCTTGGAATCTTTTGGAATATGGCAAAATCCCACCAAAGCATATTGCAAAAATAAATAAATAAATAAATAGAGCATCACTTGATTAATTTCCACCTCGATGCCAGGAGGGATTTTTAAAAAAACCAGAGGAAGCTCAAACAAATGCACGGGATACGATTTTCAACCATGATTAGTTGGGGCGGAAGGCTTGCTGCTGGAAAGGAGACCACAAAGAAAGCCATCCATCCTCGGGATTGGCTTCCCCGGGGGTAAAAACACTGCTTTCTTCGCAGAGCCCCACAACCACACTCACACCGGCTACCTGGAGTGCACTGGCTGTTGGCGAGACAGGTGCTGTTGCCTTCCATTGCATCCACGCAGCATTCCGCATCCGATTCCTAGTGTTGGGAGAGAGAGGGGGGGGGAAATGATATTTTTTCCCAAAGTTTTCATTGGCTTAGAACTCCGTTTGGCAATCTCTCGCCCCCGCGTGAATGCAACCGCCCACCACAATGCAACCGCCCTTGTGTACGAAGCACCGAAATAAAATAATGGGACCAGAGAGGAGAGGCCGCAACTGTGGCTGGGGAGAATGAAAGCAACTGTGCAGCTCAGTTTCGTTGGTAGAAATATCCGTCCGTCTGGCTCAGTTCCAAGCCGGGAGAAAGACACTGGAAACATGGGAGGCCGATTGGAAAGATG
Organism: Myanophis thanlyinensis; assembly: GCA_017656035.1. NCBI lineage: Eukaryota > Metazoa > Chordata > Lepidosauria > Squamata > Homalopsidae > Myanophis > Myanophis thanlyinensis. The sequence goes on from JAEANM010010139.1 coordinate 12,397, forward strand.
GTTTAATGGTGAAGCAAAACCATCAAGCGCATGCTTCTGGTGCAGCTCAACACACAGAATTGAGAGAGAGAGAGAGAGGAGTATTTATACCCTCTCTTGAGAGACTTGAGCATCCTGTTCCTGTGCAAGAACATGTATCCTATTGGCTGTTGCAGGGGTCGTAGCTAACTTTGTAGGTTGTCAGAGTCCCAGGTTTGAAGCTTGCTGGGCGATGATGCGATGCCCCCAGCGACTGTGCCGTGCGGCGACTGTGTCTGCTGCTAGATGGGTTAATCCTATTATGTCCTGAACTGTTATTTAAGTCAAGGATGACCTTGTAGACTAAAGCATTTAAAAATCCCTCAAATGCAGCTCTCACCTTTCCGGCTTAAAAACTCCTCCTCCGTGTATGAATCAATAAATACAAGTATTCGATTCGATTCAATGTCTGCTCAGGTGTTTGCTAACGCTGGGAGTTTCGAAGAAGAGATCGGACAACCCTTTGTCTGAAGCGTCTTGTAGAGTTTCCTGCCTAAGCACGGGGTTGGACTAGATGACCTCCAAAGGACCTTCCAACTCTGTTATTCTGTAATTCTATCAGGCGGGAGGAATAAAAAGGGAATGCAAAATCCCAAGGTCAGTCCCCTCCTGGGCCTTTTTCCCCAGACCGGATTGGCTTATGCATTTATTTGATAAATACATTTAAAAAAAAAAAAAAAAAATTCCCACCCAAGCGTCCAGGCTCCCTCTTGAGCTGTCGTCCCTGGCTTCTTTTTGACTCCCTGCCCAGAGTCATTTGGCTCGACGCCATCCCAGCCAGAAGCCCACCACGAACAGGGATGGGAGAAAAAAAAATAAATAAAGCACATTTCTGTTCCCGCAAAGTGTTTCGCGGCTTGGGCACACGATAAGCTCTCCGCGTTCCTCCGGTGTACCACGACGGCGAAAGATGCCGTTTCCTTCCCCATCTGGAGTACACCGATTTCTCATATGTGTGGTTTGCGGCTTTTGGCCGGGCTCCAAGCCCCCCTCACTTCCCCCCACGACCCCGTTGGCTTTATCAAGATTGTTGAGATCGATCCAGAAAACCCGGCCCTTTTAAATGAGTTGTCAAGAAGAATACAACCGCCCTCTCTGCTCGGAGGCCAAGCTTTGCACGCAGACTTATTGTCTTCCTGCCAAGCTACGGTCGCTCGGATGCTTTAAGGCCTGCTCGACGCCGTATTTTACTTCTCCCGGAAGTCGTAGCATGCCGCACGGGCCTGGGCTCTGGAACTGATCGATGGCGCACGCCGAGAATAACTCAACCCGGGCGCGGCGCCGAGTTTGGGATTTCAAACCGAAGAGATGCAACGAAGAAGAGACAGACAGTTCTCGAACAGTTTTCCTTTAGCGGCCGTTCGAAATCACGGCATGAAAGAGAAACAAAAAGCGGGACTCGTGACCGGTTTTCGCTGACACCCGTTTCATTTAGCGGACGTTCAAAATCCCTCCCAAAAAAAAAAAAAAAAAAGAGAGAGGAAAAAAAATAGCTCTCCCAGGCCAGGAAATTCTGACAAGGAAAGAAATCTTTTCTTTTTAGAGGGAATAAAAAATAAAAAATGAGAGCAGGTTCTGTTCAGGACAAGACTGTAAGTTACCGGCTTGGGGAATTCTTGCCGTTCCTCGAACAGAAATCTAACCTGCCCTGATTTGGAAAGGCTGTAAATCAAGATTAATACAGCGAGTTCCCTAGGAGCAGGTAGAAAGGATGAAATGTAAGAACAGCATATAATTCAGCCTTTGTAAATCAGACTTGGAGGGATTAAGTCCATACTTGGTCCAGGAGGATCAGTGTTTCTCAGTTATGGCAACTTGAAGACGGGTGGACTTCAACTCCCAGAATTCCCCAGCCAGCACCCACAGCTTCTGGTGGCAAGCTGTTCCCCTGGTTAATTGTTCTCATGGTCAGCGAATTCCTCCTTAGTTGTAGGTTGCTTCTCTCCTTTGATTAGTTTCCCATCCGTGACTATTTATTTATTTATTATCAGCATTTATATACCGCCCCATCTCCCAAGGGACTCGGGGCGGTGCACAGCCAGACAAAAGACACAAATATAACCATTTAAAATCCAGTTCAAATTAATTAAATAAAGGCTGATTAGAGATTATAATTAAACGATTAACATTGACATTTAAAAACCACAATTCAATGAAATTTAAAACTGGAATTTAAAATTTAAAAAGGTCAGACAATGTAAGATTTAACCCTAAAAATTAAGGTATTAGGCCAGACCAGCTCTAACTTAATTAGTTTATATTACATTAGACATTAGAAGCCTTGAAAAAAATCCGGTATGGAAATCCTTCTGCAACAAGGACCCGAGTGGATCAACAGAATATATCTTTCGATTTGCAATCAAGAAAACAAATTCCTCTTTTATTTGCGTAGAGATGGCAGGGGTTTTCTGCAGAAAACGTGTTTTTTTTTCTTTTCTTTTTTCTTTTAGCCTTCTCATTCACAAATCCAGGCTGATCCGATCGACGGACTAATAATATCCTTTGGAGTGATCAGTAACCACCAGAGCCACGTTAGGGACACTCGCTGGAGGAACAGACGGTTTCCCGGGCTGAGCCCTCCCTCCCTCGTAGCATCCTCCGAGTAGGGGAAAAAAGATGAACCTAATGTGGCTGGTTGGAGCCATAACTTACTCCCAGGAGTAGGGATGTCAGTGAACTCGGGAGCCAATGAGCTGGCAGTGTGGTTATGCTGCTTATGAAATACCTGTGCCCAAGTCCCTGGCAGCTAAATTTGAGCGCCTCTCTCTTTTATTTTTAAGCTCTTCCTTTTTATTTTAGATTTCAGCCAACAGCCACAAGCCGTACCTACCAAGCTGTCGGTGGATTTGCTGGTGACTTCTGCTCCCAGGACAGTTAGAAGGAAGACACAGGGCACCGCCATGTCCAAGAGGCAGCGAAGCCTATGAAGAAAAGAAGAAGAAAAAAAATTGAAAATTCTCTTGAAAAAGAGAAAAAACTGCTCGAAAGCCCCCCAAAACATGCTAAAAAGCCTCAAAAACGAGCCGAGATTGGAGTTGGCCAACAGCCACAAGCCAGCCATCCGCTAACCAGGATCTTCGGCCCCTCTCCTGACCTTAGCAACCAAAAGTTTAAGGGACGTAAAACGAGTTATTATTACATCTTACAAACTCCGAGAACGATCGTAACTTTTACGAAGCCGTTTCATTCGCCAGGCGGTATATTAAGTTCTAATTTGGCATGCACAATTGAGAGCAGAACTCCCCGGCAAATAATAAAAGGCAATTTTGATCAAATTAAAAGGGGGTGGCTTAAAAAGAAAAAAAAATTAAAAAAAAAAAAGCGAAAAGGAATCCAATGAAATAAAACAGAACAAATTGGCTTTTTGATAAGCCCAAATTGGAAAAAAAAAAAAAAAAAGATGTGCTTCCTTCAAGGGATAATTGAACGTCCTTCTCTCTCCCATCTTTAGAAAATTGAAGTATCTTTTTAATCTCTCCCCCCTCAAAAATAATAATACTAAATAAAGCTTGCGAAGCACACAGAGAGAGAGAGACAGAAGGAATA